>BLSH010389339.1:1284623-1305215 GCA_018402905.1 Glandirana rugosa
GAGGGCTATGGTGGGGGGGGGGGGGAGCAAAGAGGACAATTTAGCTGCTATTTTAAGAGGAGAGGTTAGTAAAGTAGGTGGGGGCAGAGTTGTGGATTGCTTTGTAGGTCGTTTTGAATTTTATTTGTAAGCGCAAGCCAATTCAGGGATTGGCAGAGAGGGGTAGCAGACACCAAATGTTTAGTAAGGTGGATGAGTCTGACAGCAGCATTCATGATGGACCGAAGGGGGGAATAGCCTATGTAAAGGTAGGCCAACAAGGAGGGAGTTGCAATATATGATACACAAAATAACCAGGGAGTGAATTAGTAGCTTTGTGGTGGTGTTGGTTAAGAAAGGGTATATTTTGGAGATGTTACGGTGATTGAGGCAGCAAGATCTGGACAGTGGTTGGATGTGGAACGGAAAGAAGAGTTCAGAGTCCAGGATTACACCTAACACCCTGCCATGCAAGGAGGGACTGATAGTTGTTCTATTGATCACAACAGAGAAGTTAGGGGAGGGGGCACGGGGAAAGTGTGGAGGGGGAGGAAATATTATGAGCTCAGTTGAGATAGCATGAGTTTGAGAAAATGTTCTGACTTCCATAACAATATGTCCGTGAGTCAAATAGCGATCCATTTGGAGAATGATGTGATGATCTGAGAGGCAGAAAGAAAGATATGGGTGTTGTCAGCATATAAATGCTATCAGAAGTCATGGGAAGCTATCAGCTGATCCAAGGGTGAGGTGTAGATAGATGATAAAGCGGTTCAAAGACAGAACCTTGGGGGACCCCTATGGAAAGAGGAAGAGGTAGAGTTGTAAGTGACACTGAAGACACGGTGAGATAGGTAAGAGGAGAACCAGCAAAGAGCAGAGTCACGGAGGCAAAGGGAATGGAGTTTTTTTAGGAGGTATCAAAGGCAGCACAGAAGTCCAAGAGTAAGTATACAGAATAGTGACCATTGGAGTTTTTTTTTGTACTCTGGGAAAGTTATCCCACTATGTCACCTTGTCAGGACCATCAATAGCAGGTTCTATGACTTTAATTGACTTTACTTATTGACAGGTTTAAAATTACTTTTTCCATAAATTAATTATTTTTGGGAGTTTAAAGAGGACTTAACGTTAGATGTATTTGTTCACATTAGGCACATGCATGCTAAGTAATGTGTAACACTTCCAGATATGTATTGCATCTTACAGATATAAGAGTACTCTCCCTATCAATTCTTTCATCAGTTTTTTTCTGCAGAAGGAAGAAGTTATCTTTGTCCAGGCAGCATCATCACCTACTTCCTAAACTCTGGTGGCACAATCCAATAAATCACTGTTACCCAACCCGACCTCAGTAGTGGAACTGTCAAAGGGGCTGTATTGGCTGTAATCACTAGCAGTCTCATATAACATATTTCCAGTCTCTGGCTGTCTCCTACAACATGTCTCCAGTCTTCAACAACAGCTGTAGTATGTCTTCAGTCTCTGAACATCTCCTGTAGTATGTCTGTAGTCTTTGACCATCTCCTATAGTATGTCTGCAATCTCTGACCTTCTTCTTTAGTATGTCTGCAGTCCTTGACCAACTCCTGTAGTATATTTGCTGTTTCTGACCATCCCCTGTTTTATGTCCCCAATCTCTAATGATCTTATGTAGTATATTCGCAGTCTATGACCATGCACTGTAGTATGTCCTCAGCCAATGACCATCTTCGGTAGAATGTCTGACATTCTCCTGTACCATGTCTGCAATCTCTGACCCTCTCCTGTAGTGTGTCTGCAGTCTCTGAATATCTTCAATAGCATGTCCACAGTCTCTGACCATCTTGTGTAGCATATCTGCAGTCTTTAACCATCTCCAATAGTGTATCTACAGTTTCATAAAGGGGCAGTCTGGCGGAGGTAGGTTGCTAGTGGAAGCTGGAGAGATAAAAAAAAGCCAGCATCTGATTCAATCAGTCAGTAGCTGCACAAAACTGTCAATCCTGGGTGAAGTTGGTGCAAAAGAGTGGTCTTCTAGGTGTAGTAGCAAAAAGGTGGTTTGTAGTGAAGATGTAAAACTGTTTCTTTATGTAAAATAAACTTAATAAAAAATGAGGGAGGGATAAATATGTATTTGTGAAAATGAGTGACAAGTACCAGGTGCCTGGGAGAGAAAGAAAATTGACAGGTGCTCAGGAGAGGTGTCATCTGCCAAGACAATATCTGACAATACACAGCGTAGCATTTACAGCAGAATATCAGGACCCTACATGAAAGGGCACATTGCATGTCATAGTAACTGTTATAATAAAAACATTTTGCAAAATTAAAAGAAAAGATAAGAAAATAGGGAAGGCTTATGGTATGGCTTCTGTAAGAGGTACATGCAGGACGAGACATTTTTTTTACAGACCTCTCTATACATATAAAGTTGAGTGGCATACACCAATAGATCTTGTGCCAGTGACAGCAAAAAATTAGAGTTCATTAGTCAAATGCAAACCAAGCATCTAAAAACAATATAACCTCATCATTGAATTAGAGTGGACTACTATATTTCTGATTGAACTGGTCATCTAAATGGGGAGGGTGCAGTTTGGCTGGGAGAGAGGATGGCCGAAGAGTTACAGGGGCTTTTAAACTAGGCGACGGAGGTGGGTCCAGATGTAGAGATAGCCAGCGTGGAACACGTTTCGGAGGGTAGTATTGGAAGTGGAAAGGGTAACCAGGGTACCTAAACCCAACGTAAGAAACTTGCCAAATACAAATTGCAGCCTCAAAACAACCAACATGAAGACAGTATGTGACCGGGCAAAACTATGAGGATTTTTCACTAATGCCAGAAGTCTTGCTTTTAAAATGGGAGAATTGGAACAATTGTACAAGGGGATGTAGATTTTGTGGGAATTTCAGAGACTTGGTTTAACAGCTCTCATTATTAACTAGCAACCATTCAGGGGTATTCCCTATATCGCAGAGATAGGGAGGGTAAATAAGGAGGAGGGGTTTGCTTGTATATCAAGAATGATGTCCAAGTAGATGTGAGGGACGGCATCACAAATGGAGCACAAGTGAAGAGGTGGAATCGTTATGGGTTGAGCTTCATAGAGAGGAAACCAAGGGGAAAGTAATACTGGGAGTCTGCTATAGGCCCCCCAACCAGAGAGAGGAGGAGGAGGCGGATCTTCTATCACAGTTCAGAATGACAGCAAGGATGGGAAGTGTCATTATAATGGGAAATTTTAATTATCCAGATATAGACTGGGCGGAAGGAACTGCACATTCATCTAAAGCTCGCCATTTCCTAAATGTCTTGCAGGACAATTTCATGGGTCAGATGTTGAATGCACCAACAAAAAATGAAGCATTACTAGACTTACTGATTACTAGCAATACGGACCTGATAGTGGAAGCGGAAATACGGTGCAACTTAGGAACCAGTGACCACAGATCAATTCGTTTTAGTACAAATCACAGAAATAGGTAACACAAGGGTAATACAAAAACAATGAATTTCAAAAGGGCTAACTTGCCTAAACTACGCTCTTTGCTAGAAGTTACTAAATGGGATAAAATCCTAGGAACAAAGAACACAGAGGAACAATGGGAGTGCTTTAACAACATATTAAATAAAGGTATTGGTCAGTGCATTCCTAGGGAAAATAAATTCAAAAGAGCCAACAGAAGTCTTGCATGGCTTAATTCCAGTGTAAAAAAGCATATTAAAGCAAAGGAAAAAGCCTTCCAAAAATACAAGGCTGAGGGGTCATAATCAGAATTCCAACTATACAAAGAATGCAATAGGAAATGTAAGGGGCAATCAGGGCGGGTAATAAAGAACATGAAAGACACGTAGTGGAGGAGAGTAAAAATACCCCCAAGAAATTCTTTAACCACTTGCCAACCGGGCCATAGCTGAATGATGGCTACAGTGCAGTCGGATAACCCTGGGAGGCCATCATATGACGTCCTCCCAGAATCGCTCCTCCGCGTGCCCCCTGGGAATTCCCACATGGGAATCTTCGTGACCTTCGGGTCTCTCAGACCCAGCGTGTCACGGATCGGGGTAAAGGGCCAATGACAGCGGCCCTTTACCACGTGATCACGCCCTCCAATGGCTGCTTGATCACTTGTAAACAAACCAGAGATTGTCCGGTTTGGATCCTCCCCTCTCTTCATGCAGATCAGTACAGTGTGTGAGGAGAGGGGAGAGATTGGGTGCAGCAGTGCTATGGGCTGGATCTGAAGTTCCCACAGCGCTGATCTGTATCCAGCCATGGCTCATCCATGCTCCATGCAAGCTCCATCCATGCCTCATACATGCTCCATACATGGCTCATCCATCCATCCATGCTCCATGCAAACTCCATCCATGCCCCATACATGCTCCATACATGGCTCATCCATCCATCCATGCTCTATGCAAGCTCCATACATGCCCCATACATGCTTCATATATGGCTCATCCATCCATCCATGCTCCATGCAAGCTACATCCATGCCCCATGGCTCATCTATCCATCCATGCTCCATGCGAGCTCTATCCATGGCTCATCCATTCATCTATGCAGCTCCATGCATGCTCCATCCATGGCTTATCCATCCATCCTTCATCCATACTGCATGCGTGTTTCATTCATGCTCCATGCATTCTCCATCCATGGCTCATCCAACCCCATCCATGGCTCATCCATCCCCATTCATGGCTCATCCATCCCCTTCATGGCTCATACATCCCCATCCATGGATCATTCATGCTCACTCATCCCCATCCATGGCTCATTCATGCTCATCCATGCCACATCAGTGCTCAACTGTGTGACATTCATGCCATATTAGTGCTCATCCATGCCACATCAGTTCTCATCCATGCCACATCAGTGCTTATCCATGCCACATCAGTGCTCCTCCGTGCCACATCCATGCCACATAAGTTCTCATACATGCCACATGAGCGCTTATCCATGCCACATCAGTGCTCATCCGTGCCACATCCATGCCACATCAGTGCTCATCCGTGTCACATCCATGCCACTATGGTGCCCATCAGTGACTCGCAATAATGTAATAGGTAGTCAAATTTGATTTGAAATTTATGTCCTTAGAACACCTGATGGTGCTCCCTGAATTTTTGGCCTATGTATTTGGCCAGGCTATTTAAAAGTCTCACACATGTGGTATCGCCATACTCAGGAGGAGTAGCAGAATATATTTTGGGGTGTAATTTTTGCTATGTACATGTTGGAAATATCTTATATATGGACAACTTTGTGTAAAAAAATGCATTTTCATTTTCTTTCATTTTCCCAAAAAAAAATGACATCTACAAAAGATTCATTATGCCTCATAGAATATACATTGGGGTGTTTAATTTCCAAAATGCTGTCATTTTCTGTACGTTTCCACTGTCCTGGTGCTCCAAGACCTTCAAAAGTGTAAGAGGTAGTATAGAAATTATATATGTAATTTATGCTCTTAGAACGCCTGACGGTGCCCCTTGCATGTTGGGGCTCTGTATGTGGCCAGGCTGTGTAAAAGTCTCACACATGTGGTATCGCCATACTCAGGAGGAGTAGTAGAATGTGTTTTAGGGTGTAGTTTGTGATATGCATATGCCATGTATGAGATATAACCTGTTAATATGACAATTTTGTGAAAAAAAAAGAAAAAAAGAACCTTTATTTTGGATAGAGTTATAGGAAAAAAAAAACAACTTCAAAAAACTCACCATGCCTTTTACTAAATACCTTGGACTGTCTGCTTTTCTAAAAAGGTGTAATTTGGGGGGTATTTGTACTGTCCTGGCTTGTTAGTATCTCAAGCAATGAAATAGGCCGTCAGTACATCAGGTGTTGGCACCATAGCTTGTAGACTTTTCCAAAGACCAAATCATTTACACTGATTTGGGTAATTTTTACCAAAGATATGTAGCAGTATAAATTTTGGCCAACATTTCTGAAGAAAACATACTCATTTGCAAAATGTTATAAAAGAAACAAAGAAAAATGCATTTTTTTTACAAAATGTTGGTCTTTTTTCATTTATGACGCAAAAAAATAAAAAACCCACAGGTGGTCAAATACCATCAAAATGTGAGAGCGCTGAAAGCTGAAAATTGGTCTGGTTAGGAAGTGGGTTTAAGTACCCAGTGGGCAGGTGGTTAAGTATATAAATAGTATGAAAGGGAGGTCTGAACATGTTGGCCCAATAAAGGATGAGGAAGGGAATCTGGTTACATATGACGGAGAGATGGCGAAAGTTTTGAATTTATTCTTCTCCTCAGTCTTCACAAGGGAAACGGGAAGGGGGGGGGGCAGTAACCAAGACTGTATTATTAATCTTCATAGCATGTAACAGGAAGCACTCATATGGCTAACTGAGGACAAAATTAGAAATAGGCTTGATAAACTCAACTTTAATAAGTCACCAGGACCAGGTGGCTTGCACCCAAGGGTCCTTAAGGAACTCAGCCAAGTGATAGCCAGAACATTGTTCCTAATTTTTATGGACAGTCTACTGACTGGAATGGTACCAGATGATTGGAGAAAAGCCAATGAAGCACCAATTTTTAAAAAAGGGCCAAAATACATCCCTGGGAACTACAGGCCAGTTAGCCTAATATCAATAGACTACAAGCTCTTGGAGGGGATGATAAGGGATTATATACAAAATTTTAGTAATCATAAGGGTATCATTAGCAGTAATCAGCATGGATTCATGAAGAATCGTTCTTGCCAGACCAATCTATTAACCTTCTATGAGGAGATGAGCTACCATCTAGATAAAGGAAGGGCGGTAGATGTGGTTTTCCTGGATTTTGCAAAGGCATTCAATACAGTTCCCCATAAATATTTACTGTACAAACTAAGTTCGTCGGTGCGGATCAAAGGGTGAGTACATATATTGAAAACTGGCTATGGGGTGAGTCCAGAGGGTGGTGAAAAATGGGGAGTACTCAGAATGGTATGGTGTGGAAAGTGGGGTCCCTCAGGGTTCTGTCCTGGGACCAATCCTATTTAATTTTATTCATAAACGATCTGGAGGATGGGATAAACAGCTCAATTTCAGTTTTCGCGGATGATACAAAGCTAAGCAGGGCAATAACTTCCACGCAAGATGTGGAAACCTTGCAAGAAGATCTAAACAAATTAATGGGGTGGGCAACTACATGGCAAATGAGGTTTAATGTTGAAAAATGTAAAATATTGCATTTGGGTACCAAACATATGAATACAGTTTACTCGCTAGGAGGAGAACCTCTGGGGTTATCTAGGATGGATAAGGACCTGGGGGTTCTTGTAGATGACAGGCTCAGCAATGGTATGCAATGCCAGGTTGGAAAGCCAACAGAATATTGGCATGCATTAGAAAGGGGATTAACTCTAAAGATAAAACAATAATTCTCACTTTACAAGACTCTGGTCGGGGTGCATCTTGAGTATGCTGTCCAATTCTGGGCACCAGTCCTCAGGAGGGATGTGCTGGAACTGGAGAGGGTCCAGAGAAGGACAACAAAATGAATAAAGAGACTGGAGGATCTCAGCTATGGGGAAAGACTACAAGCATTGAACTTGTTCTCTCTGGAGAAAAGACGCTTGAGAGGGGATATGATTTCCATGTATAAATACTGTGCTGTTGACCCCACTATAGGAAAAAAGCTTTTCCGTGAAAGGGAATTAAAATAGACACGCTGCCATTCACTAAAATTAGAAGAAAAGTTGTTTAACCTTAAACTGCGTAGAGGGTTCTTTACTGTAAGAGCATTAAGGATGTGGAATTCCCTTCCACAAGCAGTGGTTTCAGCCGGAAAATTATTAGATGGGCACCTTAAGGGCCACAATATACAGGTGTATAAAATGTATTATTAACTTATAAGCACACACACAGGTTTGACTGGATGGACTTGTGGCTTTTTCCAACCCTACCAACTATGTAACTATATATTATAACGTATAATTGTCATGAAAGAAATACATGGACTGTCAATGCTATCAGAGACACTTAGACACCCTTATCTGCCTTCTTGTTACCAGTTAGCAGGCCTGGGATGAGGCAGGGGCAGAATAGGCATCTTCCTCAGGTACTATGATGAGCTGGGGAAAAGATGGGAGCCTCTTCTGTCTTCACGCCCTGGCTGTCTCCTGCACTATACAATACCCTGCTGTCATACTGACAGCTCAGTCCTGCAGATTACCCAGACAGAGTGTCAGAAGCATGTAGCTTTACTGATCCTTGAAAGCTGCTGGTCTGATTTCAGCATTCTGGATTTGGCTGTGATACATTGTCCCTGTCTGTTTGTCCACCTGCAAGGTGATTGATGTAGTCAGTCTCTGGGTGGAGACCAAACCTGGTTTAAGCCAGCCAAGCCTGCAGTCTTGTGCTTGTTGTAACAGGTGTTCCAAGCTCCCTGTTTGTCTGCTCTGCTAATTGGATTTCCCTGTTTATGACCTTGGGTTGGATATTGACTACTCTCTGAACTCTGCCTGCCTTTTGACTATGAATTTGAGCCTGGCTTTTCTGAACCTTGCCTACCTTGTACCTGGACTGTCATTGAACAACCCTGCCTGTCTGCCAACCACAAGTACCTGTTTGCTGTGCTCAGTTCACACCTGTCCCAGTGTGGCTTTCAAGTACTATAGCATTGTGTATAAGTCCTGGGGGCAAACGATTACTGGTAGGCGTGCGTACCTTATGGGAAAGGGGGCTGCTATAGGTGAAGAACACAGAAGTCAGCTATAGTGCCTTATCACCTGCGTTAGGCTTGTCTTCCTTGGAAGAATCACTGCTATTAGGGATTCATCGCATTGGAGTTGATTCATAGAGTAGGAGAATGAAGTTTCAAGTATATAAACATGGAATCATGTAAAAAAAGCCACCTAACCTTCCTCAATGCCATGAGAATGTCTCAATGTCCTGGCTATGCTGAGTATTGATTGTGACACAACCTTAAGATATATGTTTCTGTCTCAAGGCCAGTTTTACTTAAAAACTTTGCTAAAAAAAAACCACAACAGGCCTTTTTTATAAAATAATGCTCCTAATAAACTCCTTGTGTCACACACATACAATTATCTAATCACCATTCATGTTTTTTATTCGTATCATGCATTTTTGAATTTTGTGACATTTGTATACACTATAATAATCAGACTAGTTGTATCACAGGGCTTAAAATATATCAGGCAGCCTATGAAAATGACACGCCATTCTTTTCAGGTAAGATCTCCAACGTTACTTGGCTACCCTACTAAGCAGAAAAAGCCCAGTAAGAAAACCCTGAGGGGTTGATGACATGACTAAATGCCTAGGCACATAATATCTACTGAATAGGGATGAACAACATTGAGAGCTTTCATTTCCATGAAATTTCAATGAAAATTGGGAGCTTTTGGTGAACGTTTGCCGCTTGAGGTTTTTGTTTGCTTTAAAGGGTACCATTGGTTTTAACGGGCTTATTAAGGTTGCAAGAGCTACTTTCAACTATACTGGACCTACTTTTTTGCCAAATATCTGCCTCCCCCCCCATTAGTCCCCCAATATTTTAGGCTTTGTGTAAATAGAATTAAATAAAACAGACAGTAACACAACATAAATGGGATCCTAATGGAACCGTTTTTGTGGTCAAAGTATTCAGAGCTTCTGCTTTAAAATATTTTCTATCTAGCAAATGTGATTTTCTAACAAACGTCCTTTGCCTGGATTGAGATATTGCCTATATAATTTAGTAAACGTTTACAGGAACTGACCTTGATAAAATATTGAATTTCATGGGAATCTTTAACTCAAACTGTGATCGTTGTTGGATAAGAAATGGTTCTGGAATATCACCCCTTTCATCTACTGGACAGGTGTTGTACAGGTCATCATCAGGAAGTCGTTAGTTCTAAGTAGATAGTCTACATTCTTAAAATTGCTGGTTTAGCGATTGAAACTGATTCCTTCATCCTGAACAGAGTATAGATCATGAAGTGATAAGAACATGATAAATCAGCAACCAGTCAGACTTCAATTGTATTGAATGTTTTAATTCTTATTAGACCCAAATCATTTTTTTACTACATAAGGCCTGATGCCTCTCCTCATGTGCATTCAGTGTCTTCTAACTGCCTCTGAATGATTCAAGATAACACTGTTTGGCTACTGTTTAACAGCAATATTTTGGAGTGTGGGGGGTGGGAGAATAACGCCACTGAGGGAGACGGACGGGAAGGCAGCGATCACCGCAAGCACAGCAGGAGATGGACGGCGGCCAGGAAGGCAGCAGTCTTACCTTAGGAGGGAGGGGGAATGAAGAGCCGGGGCTTCTCCTCCCAACTGAATAGAAAGTGTGTACTGAGACGCGATTGGCCAATCTGGACCCACTTTCTGATTGGCCAGGTGGGTCCAGATTGGCTAATCGGGCCCGAGCCCACCCTTTTTTGAAGCCAATTAGAGCCTCAGACTCTAATCACGTGCTTCAAAAAAACCCCAAAAATCATTGGAATCCATGCGTCCAGCGCCCTGCATTTAGATTAGGGGCCAGGCGCATGGATTACAGGGGGTGGCGCGCCTGTGCCCCTTATGGACGGACCGCCACTGTTTAACAGCATTACAGCAACATGTTCAGGTTTAAAAAAGATCAAAACAAAGGGTCCCTGCAATAGAAAAATGATTATACTCACCTCTCAGACAGCCTGTGTCTCCCACCTTCCCTACATCCCAGTACTAAAGTCTACAATACTCTTCAGCATTGAAGTAACAGGTTCATATGGATCCCACCATGGACCGTGGTTCCACCTTGCACCCCCTATGTTACTACAGAGTACAGCAGCAACCTAGGAGTCAAAGGACGGAACCACAATGCATCAAAAGTAACATAAGCATCTGATATGCCCTGAAGTGGCAAATGAGGAGTCTTATGGATGTTGCAGTATTACGATATAGGAGGAGGTGGGAGGGTAATTAGGACTGGAAGCAGGGGTGCATTAGTACTCTGCAGGTAAACCAATGCTTGCACACAGAGAGCAAGAGGTCCTTCTCTAGAGCAGACTGGCAGGGGTCAGGACAGGGCTGTTACAAGGATTTTTGACACCCTAGATGAAGCCCATTTTGTCGCCCCCCACTTTGGCTCTGCCCCTGACTCCATCCCCTTTGCTCTGCCCATGTATACAATGGAGGTGGCGGAGGGGGAGATTTTTGCAGTGCCTCTCTACCTATTTCTTTAGCCGTGGTCCAAAGGCCCGCACCTGTGCCTCTAAACCCCTGTCTAAAGAGAAATAATGGTGGTACCGGCTCACTTCCTCATGCCAGCCATGGTCTGCAGGTATATGGACAGACTATGGTAGTATATAGACAGGCTGGGGTAGTATATGGACAGGCTGGGGTAGTATATGGACAGGCTGAGGTAGTATATGGACAGGCTGAGGTAGTATATGGATAGGCTGGGGTAGTATATGGAGGGTGGGGAAATCGCAGCAAGCCCAGAACTACATGCAGGTCTTCCATCTCACCCACCCCAGCCGGTTCCATCATTAATGCAGCACTTCCGGGCCGGCCAGTTGTTCTTTGTCCTGGCTCTCTCCCCTCCTCTTCTCACTTCCACTGCTAGGGCAGCGCTGGCACTGCAGGCTGGGGATAGAGTGGTCCCGGAGAAAGCAGGCTGACAGAATGGGGGTGGAGAGGGCAAATTGTTTCTGCACAGAGTGCGAGGGCGGCGGGCATGTCTTCACTGTTCACAGCAGGCGCATTTTACCGCCCTGGTGTGCTGCCAGTGACATGAGTGATTGATGCAGAGCAGTGGCGGATCAACAGTGGCCGGGCGCCCTAGGCGGCTGCCTAGTCCGCCTAGTGGTAAAGCCGGCCCTGGGTCAGGATACTATTTGAGTTGTGGTTGCTTTCTAAAGATAACCAATTTTAGGCTTTTCACACCTTTTGTTCTGATGCACCTAACATGTATTCAATTGATTTGACGTGAAATGGCTTTACATAAGGGTAAGTGGCTGAGATGAGTTTTCTCTTTTCCATAGACCTTTCTTGAATGATCTCCAAGCAGCTCTACAGCTCTTACAGGCTCTTTCTTCAATCAGGAAATACCTCATATTTCTACACTACCCACTTGCATCCTATTTCTAATAGCCCACGCCATGTAGCCCCTCTATCTACTTTATTCCTCCAGGTTTGTCTGTACTGATACACTTATAATGGAATGTTGTCTGTCTTATAACAGATTTTAGATTCATTGAATTGTAATCCTACCCTGTTCCAGAAAGACAATAACGACTCAAAATGTCATGCAGTGAAAATGAATTTTTTTGGAGGTTATCAATATATTTCTCCCCAGATATCTTCAGTCTTTTCCCGTTTTATTGTGTTGCTAGGCGCTCTCCCAGAACTAAGAATTTTGACACGACTTCACTTCCTCCCTGGATGCTCATCATGCAGGGATCACATGACACCCATCTGCACTGTGCACATGTCCTCCATGTTCTCATGAAACTCAGGCCAAGGGGCTTCAAAATGGAAATAGCAGAGGTACCGAATGCTCAATGAATTACACACTGACCATTTGTTTCACCCCTTTCAGTATCTGGATATTTAATAGTGAGGATTGAATGTATTTATTCCTGTTTCACTATAGAAACAGGGAAATGCATTTCGAAGGAATCTGCAGAAAAGCAAAATCATCATTGAAACGCCAGAGACACAGTGGATCAAAGCCCATATTTTTAAAATAAATTTATAAAATGCCAACAAAATTTGCAGAGTCTTACAGTTTATAGACTTTTCAAATCAGTACTTAACCCCAAAGGGTGCTTACAATCGAATGACCCTTCCACAGGCATGCCAACTACTAGGAAGAAGCCAATTTCTTTATCCACGTGTTTTAAGGTATATGAGAAAGCAGTTGTATAAATGGGAGGATATATATATTTAATTTAGCCACTGAATCCAAAATCCATTGTTGCAACACAACCGTGCTAAACAAGTAGCCACAGTAGTGCCATATTCTCTTAACCACTTCAGCCCCGGAAGGATTTCCAGCTTTAGGACCGAAGCCCTTTTTGCGATTCGGCACTGCGTCGCTTTAACTGACAATTGTGCGGTCGTGCGACGTTGTACCCAAACGAAATTTGCGTCCTTTTTTTCCCACAAATAGAGCTTTCTTTTGGTGGTATTTGATCACCTCTGCGTCGTTTCTGATCGCCGCTATAAACAAAAGAAGAGCGACAATTTTGCAAAAAAACCCAAATTTCTTACTTTTTGCTAAAATACAAATCCAAAAAAAAATATAAAAAAACATTTTTTTTTGGCCGATTTATATTCTTCCTCATATTTGCGATAAAAAAAAATCGCAATCGGCGTTTATTGATTGGTTTGCGCAAAAGTGGTCGCGTTTACGGATGATGAGAATTAATTTTTGGGGTTTTTATTTTTTTTTTATTTTTTATTTTTAGCGGTACTGCGATATTTCAGCAGACATGTCGGACCATTTTGACACTTTTTTGGGACCAATGGCATTTATACAGCGATCAGTGCTATAAAAATGCACTGATTACTGTGTAAATGCCATTGGCAGTGAAGGGGTTAACCTGCAGGGGGCGCGCTAAGGGGTAACTATGTTCCCTGGGCGTGTTCTAACTGTATGGGGGCTTGCCTAGCAGGGGAAGGGAAGTGGTCACAGCCTTCATGTACAGGAAGGCTGTGATCACAGCCCTTCCCCCTCACACAGAGCGGAGGTCCGTGTTTACATACACGGACCTCCGCTCTTTCACTCCGGGGGGGGCATCGCGGGTGGCCGGCGGCAATCGAAGCCGCCGCACCCGCTCCCTGGCCCCCCCCGAACACAGTGAGCGCACGCGCGCGCCTCCGGTGGCGCGCACGCTCACAGTGGCTCTGTATCGCGGCCGCCGTCGTATGACGGCGTTTTGTGTTACAGAGCCACATTGTCGCCGTCAATTGCCGATCAGCGGTCGGCAAGCGGTTAAAGTGGTTGTATTTTGTGTAGAAAAAAATATAGCCATGGAATGCCTTGTAATCACTAATATCTCTAAAACTTAATGTAGTGTAGTGCTACCCCCATAGGAGCCACTAAGTAAATGCCCAGGATCCTTTTCCCAGTAATTGCCTCACAGCCAGGCACACAATTCCAATCACTCTTCAGTCTCATTAACCAGTGTAGGGGGAAGCTTTTTTGGATGTTTAATAAGAACTTGAACTTGGATAGATCGTGGTGGCATACTCCAGTAACCCTTAGTAACAATTCGAGGACACTGCACTTTCTCCAGACTAGATGCTCAGATGACCGCCTCTCAGTGAGCTTCAGCAAACTCTCAGCAAAGCAGGCCTCTAGCTAGCCCAACTTGAGGCCTCGATAAGGTGCAGGCACATGGCAGAATTGCCTAGGGGGCTAACAACCTCCCCCTCCCCCCAGGCTGTGATCTCCTCCTCAGGAAAAAGAGACCTCCCTGCTCCCAGTCTCAGAGTATTTATACAGACTCCCAGTCACCATCTGGGCACCTCCATCAGGGATTGGCCAGGGTTGCAAAAATATTCAACTGCTGATTAGACTCTTCCTGCCCACTAACTTCCAGAACATTTCCTGACAACCAAGGGGAAGCAGTCAATCCTGCAGCCACTGAAACACAGAACATACCAGAACTATCAAACACAGCTGCACTGATTACAGCAAGCCAGAAGTAAATTTCACTGATGATAAAACATAGCTCCACTGAATACAGTGAGCTTAAAATAAATGTACTTAACTTAGCATCTATCTAAAAGGATGCTACAGTAGAATTATGTGCCTTCAAGTGATCAATGGAGACCACTAAAACAGGAATTAGTTAAAGTTGAAACAATACATATATGTGAAGTATCTTATCTGCCAAATTTTTTTAAGTCTACTGACTGGACAATGAGGTAACAGTAACACTAATAAGTCATCAGCACTGCTAAGTCACCTTCTTTTTGCATGTTCTCTACTAGCATATGTGCATGCAGAAGAGCCTGATTGGCTCCTGGGCTACTCTTCCTTTTCCCAGTGTAAGTGTTCCTAAGCAAGGGAGGCTGATACAAAAATTCAAGCCTTATGCTACTTGTATGTAAAGTACATTTGGTGATTTTGCCAGTTTAGGCTCTACAGCGGCCTGATCCATTCTAGACATTAATAAGCATATGCCCCCCACCTTTCAGGATGGTTTCTTGAACTTTCCTGTGAGGAAAGATCTGGAAACACTCAGCTCTGAGCACTTCCAGGTTCAGAGCTGTCCGATCCAGGTTGGTGCAACCGGGATAACAACAGATTGAGTACAGTCCATGCACAATTGTGCATGCAGGAATGTACAAAGGAGGCATTAGAGGTCTAAGAGCACATATGAACACAAACACACATATAGGTTGTGCATGTGTTGCACCCTCTAGTGTGTGCTACTAGTAGTGAGAGTAGGTAAACTATACTCTGACTCCTGTTACATGGTGAGCCTGTAATTGGGTCAGGGTTACAAGAGTTCGGGGCTGGATGACTCATCCTGGCAGCTCTTTGGTGCCCCTTGTTTCTAGAATGTTGGAGAATATTCTTGAATATAGTGGGTGGAGGCTAGGAGGGGCTGCCTTGAATATTTATAGGCCCTCAGCCAATCCCCAGGAGTGGGCCTGGCAGGGGACTGGGAAACCCATAAATAGACATGGGCCATGCCAGCTAGAGAGTTCGGGTGGAAGATGGAGGAGCAGTGCTGTGTGAGGCCTTTGCTGACCTAGCGATATACTGTTAGTTCCCTCAAGAGTGAACCAGCAGGAACTGTACATAGAGGAACCAAGTGTGTGCAGGGGGAAGTGAGAAGAGGAATCTGTAAATAGGGAGGATGTTGTCTCTGATGTTCTGTTTGTTGTCACATTGGGCATCCCATAATTTCCTACCCCATCCAAGTTATCATCCCCTAATAAAACAAAAAAAACAAGCCAAGGACTGTTTTCTGCATTGAGTGAATGAAGGAAATGTTGCGCGACTGGCTGCGCAGCAGTGGGGAACCCTAACTTCAGAAACTCCTACGAGGTAGTGCTACACATACATACACAATGACTGTGGAACACATATTAGTTATTACCACAAGCCACTGTCAGAAGAATAAGTCTTGGGCTAGAATTTGTAGTTACATGAAAGGACAGGCATTCGCTCCTGCAGCCCACATTCCAGTCTGTTGGTGCTTGTGCTTCTCTAAACCAAATCCACACTAAGAATGTAACCTAGTCAACTCTTGAAATAAGGGTAGGAAGGGCATTTCTTGCCTGTTCTCCTAATGTGGTTTATTCTGCTGCCCAACGTGTATACCTGGAATTTCCATGATGATTTCAATGTAGCTTTTCTATGAGTTTCATTGATATGTTTTTTCAAGGCTTCATTGATTTTCATATGGGGAATTTGTTTCTTTTTTTGCACACCTGGTTGTTCATTTACAATTTTCCACCATTGCATGGATAGGGTATTTTAATCAACTGTGTTTTTAATGGATACCAACTAAGGCCCTTCTGGGCTGAAATGTGTATGCTATATTAGTTTTATGGGTGACATGACTCTTCAATAAAATATATCTTGGAGGATTATTTTGAGTGCCGGTGTAGCGACTCAATAGAAAACCCAAATGTAAGCCAGAAGTGACGTTCCCTCGCCGCCATGTTGCTACACCCGCACTCA
This sequence comes from Glandirana rugosa, assembly GCA_018402905.1. Lineage (NCBI taxonomy): Eukaryota > Metazoa > Chordata > Amphibia > Anura > Ranidae > Glandirana > Glandirana rugosa. The sequence goes on from BLSH010389339.1 coordinate 1,301,254, forward strand.
TCTGCACTAAGGATACAAAGAGAAGGAAGCAAGTGGACATCTTTTTACACCCACCAGAGTTTTTAATTTCACACTTATTTTTAACAGTAAACAGAGCTTACATATTGAAATACAGTATATAGAAATACGTGACACTGTTTTGATGTTCAATTTTAACCACTTCAGATCCGCGCTATGGCCGAAGTACGGCTCCAGCGCGGATCTGAAATGCCCGGACGACGTCCATGGACGTCGTCCACTGTGCGCGCTTCTGGCGCGCCCCCTGGAGGCAGCAGCAGCGCGCGCGTGCCGGTGGGTCGGGCGGACTCTTTTGGGAGCCTCAGAACAGGGAACCGCCGTTGTAAACACGGCGGTTCTCCGTTCTGTGACAGGGGACATAACAGATCTACTGATCCTTGTCACTGGGATCAGTTAGATCTGTTATGTCCCGGCCAGCCCTGCCCCCCCCACAGTTAGAACACACCCAGGGAACATTTGTTAACCCCTTCACTGCCCCCTGCTGGTTAACCCCTTCACTGCCAATGACATTTACACAGTAATCAGTGGATATTTACATTTCCGATCGCTGTATAAATGTCATTGGTCCCAAAAATGTGTAAAAAATGTCCGACATTTCTGCAGCAATATCGCAGTCCCGCTAAAAATCGCAGATCGCCGCCATTACTAGTAAAAAAAAAATAAATAAATAAAAACGCCATAAATCAATTCCCAGTTTGTAGATGCGATAACTTTTGCGCAAACCAATCAATATACGCCGATTGCAATTTTTTTTTTTACCAAAAATATGTAGAAGAATATAAATCGGCCAAAACTGATGAATATTTTTTTTAATGGATTTGTACTTTAGCAAAAACTAAAAAATATTGTTCTTTTTTGCAAAATTGTCGCTCATTTTTTGTTTACAGTGGCGATCAGAAATGACGCAGAGGTGATCAAATACCACCAAAAGAAAGCTCTATTTGTGGGAAAAAAAGGACGTAAATTTTATTTGGGGACAAGGTCGCACGACCGCGCAATTGTCATTCAAAATGCAACAGCGCTGAAAGCCAAAAATTGGTCTGGGCAGGAGGGGGGTTTAAGTGCCCAGTAAGGAAGGGGTTAAAAGCAGTGGCAAGCCTGACGATCTCACAGCTTAGCAATTGTCGCACAACACAGCTGCTTTGAAAATGTAACATCAAAACAGTGAGAGGCATTTATAAATCCTGTATTTCAGTATGTGAGCTCCGTTTACTGTTAAAAATAAGTGTCAAGTGAAAAACTCTGGTGGGTGTAATAAGATGTCCGCTTGCCGCCTTCTCTCTATCCTTACCGCAGATGAGTGCGGGGTGTAGCAACATGGCGGCAACGGAACGTCACTTCCGGTTTCCATTTGTGTGGGGTTTCCAATTAAGTCGCTACACCAGCTTGTTTACATTCCCAGTGTTTGTGGTTAACTCTAAGCTGCCATGTTGTAAAGGTTTTTAAAGTGTTGTCTATAGTCAATTTTGGGTATCACAATATGTTGCCATTTCGTGGGCACAGACAATTTTAAAGCATATCTATGTGCAAAATTCATAATAATTTCTACATTAAATTTAAAAAAAATCCAGTTTGCTCCTATCAATTTAAATGATTTTAAAGTATAACTAAAGGCAAAACTTTTTTTTTTAGTTTTTGGATAGAGGGGAGAGGTATTAGAACACCTGTCAGTTTTTATTGCAGTCTGCATCCCTGTTAAGGAGATTCCTACTCTCTATTAGTTCTGTTTACTGTTGGAAGTAAAAGAGACTCCCACATTTTGGGTTGTCCCTAGAAAAATAATAGAAGGGAAATCTTCCAATAGGGACACTAGCTCTGGTGACCTGGGGGTCCTCAATGAATTCCCTTAATTTGCAGGGATTTCCTCTCACTTCCTGTTTGCATATGGGGCAGGAAGTGAATGTAAATCTCCCCAATGGGACAGGGGTTATAACCCTCTATCCAAAATAAGAAAAAAAATTGCCTATAGCTCTACTTTAAAATTTGTTAACTTACTTTGTGAAGAATTCAACATATTTACCTTTACTTCCTTGAATTCCGTGACATGTATTCATTATGCCCTGTTAGTAGGCCGTGCTGTGTCACAGAATTCACAGAGCCTGCCTTCTGAACGAAAGAGGTGCTTCAGGAGGTGAAGTCAATATAGGAATTGCTGCTTGCAGGCAGCAAGGTACCATGGGATATGTAGTCCTTAGAAATCAAAAGTAAACTGAAGGAATGGGCAAAGGAAAAGTTGCAAAGCATGCAGGGAATCCAGGAAGTTGTAGAAAGAGATGGCCAGTAGACAGGCAGCACTCACAACAGTAAAGGGGATTTTTAATTTAAGCTTATATTGGATTGTCAAACAATGACAATTGTTTGTATTGTTATTACAATGCTTATGTTATAAAATAAAAGTGTATGCTGTGACCATCAAGCTCCTTTGTCATATTTGGTACCTATTTACTTGACTCTGTCTCATCTTTTTTACATACAGAAAATTTAGAGGTTCTGTGGTGTTTGTGTGTTTTCAAATCAATGAAAGTATATTTTTTACTGTAATAATAGTTTTAATTGCATTTTAATGTACTAAATAAGCAGTTCATGCATAAGTTCACCTTTGGAGCATGTTACATATTACACCTGTATTTAGGGTGTAACATGCACAAAATTCCCCCCAACCCCTGAGCGCCCTCCCTACCCCCTGTGACAGCAAGCAGGGGCTCCTTTCCCCGCACCCGCTGTCACATTTCAAAATCAACATGGCTGTGTGTGGCTCTGCCCACACAGTGCATCATTATTTTATAGCAATCTGTGAATGAGAAAACTACAAGTCTTGTCTTCCACTGCAGCAGACGGCTTGTAGTTTTCAATGAAGTTCTCATAGTTCATTCACAAGCCTTGCGACTTTCAAACTGACAGCTCGTACAGAGGTGTGGGCAGAAAGCTGTAGGACATTTCTGCAGGAGCCTGAAATTACACACATGATCCACTGAGCGCAGGGGCAATGCTTTGTAGGCTTCTTGGGGAAAGAAATAGTAATTGTATTTTTTTCTGCAAAAATAATTGCATCTATTATTTTTTCTCCAAAGATGAATGTAGCCTTAAAGCATGTTCATTCAAAATGAAAAAAAAAATGGCACTGGTTACAAAAGGGTTAAAGAAATACACAACTGCATTAGTTAGTGTTTAGTAAATCTGTCTGAAGTTCAGCTTTAAAGGAATGTCATGAAAGAAATATGGAAGCTGCTATTAGCGAAATCCTTCTGAAAATGTAAGTTGCCCATTTGTCATGTTGACCCTTAATACTTTGAAACTTAGAATGATATAAGGTATCCATATACAGAAGACAGTCTGATGCAAACAGCTGTGGCACCTTTGTTTCATATGTCATGACTTTCAAAGATAACCTCGTCAACCTCACCAAAGCTGGAAAAAAAACCTAAAAAAGTAGAAATGTTAGCAATCGTGGCCAGTGAGACAATTCACAGCCTATAGCACATTTGTATATTGTGCTTTAAAACTTGATGTAGACTTGGATGATTTACAATTGAATCTTTTAAAAATCCCTCAGGTATATGCAACCAGCTGCCAACGTTCCCTTTAGATGTAGGATCTGTCTAAAGTCTGGTTCCTCCTTCGGTCCGTGTGTACAGCTGTCTGTTCAACAAAAGCCAATCTAACGACCGGCTTCTGTCAAAAAGTCATGCCAAAAAAACAGCATTCGATCAGAGCTTGCAGCCAATGGCTGTGAGCGCTGAACAGTGTATTCTGGATAAGGGGGAGTTCCCATGACTGAATAAAATATCTCAGTAAGAGAGATCTGTCTGTTTTTTTATTTTTTGCTCAACCGGTCGAATGAAAAAAAAAAAATGTGTGTGTGTACCCAGCTTTAGGTGCAGGAACGCATAAGTAGCATATGCAATCGCAGGCACCCACAACCAAAACAGACGTGTGGGGATGCC
>BLSH010389339.1:1305225-1317157 GCA_018402905.1 Glandirana rugosa
AGTAACTAAGTCAGGACTCTTCAACCAACTTACCGTCACGTCTTCCTTGTCATTAACTATCTAAACTAGTCTTATATCTTCTTTAACAAAGGAGTCTGTCTTGTTATGGAAAAACAAGGTAGTAATCCGATCCAAGTGTAGAAGCGTGAAAGACGTACGGTGCAAACGTACTCGTGTCGTCGGGTAAGTTTACTTACCCGACGACAAGGACACCCTTTACCAGGAATTTTACCATCATTTGGGAGGATAGTAAAAGTCGGTTCCTTCGACGGTAGAACCGGAGACAAATTAGATGTTGACGGTACTACGACGTGTACACTAGTCGATACTGTGGTAAGTAACCTACCAAACTGTCAAACCAAATCTCGTGTAGGTTACCCTCACAATGGTGTCATAGCTGATCACATGTGCAGCATCATGGCAGTTGTAGATTAAACAGAGGCCAAGATGGCAGCTTCCTTGGCTGAAAATGATAGGAGGGTTTACTACCATTTTAAGGACCATTTCCCACAGGAACAGCAGCCCATTCATTTGAATGGGCTGCTGTGCTCATGCAAACGTGGCATGCAGAAAGTGCGAAGATGTGAACCTAGCCTAATGATGGAACAAAAAGGTATTGTTCTGTCTGAGGAAACAATTTCTTCTATATTCTGATCAAATCTATCAATTACTGTTCCTTCTGCACTGCCATTCAACCAACTTCTCAGGACTGAATCAATGAAAATCAATGATGAAAACAATATGGTAGATTGGTTTATTCCAATTATCTTTAAGATGATTGTGTAGTACTGTGGTTCTCAGCTTACAAGGTATAGATCATCTCAGTTGGGGACTGTGACATCACAAAACAGGTTTGCTGCTTATTCAGCTTGTGTAATGGTCCAAAAGATTGTCAGAGACTGTAAACATACTAGGGAAGATGGTCAGAGATGGAAAAATGCTACAAAATGTGGTTTGTGGACTGGAGACCTGGTGGATGAGACATTTAGAGACAGTAGGCATGTTACATAAGACTGCTAGAGATCACTGCCATTTAACCCCTTTACAAACTGATGCTCCCACAGCCAATACTAGCTGCTGGGGTCTGCTGAAGGCCACATATTAAGTACCAAAGGGTGGTCCATTTGCAGTCCTCAGGCTGCAGATTGGCCATAGAGCCTGTAGTGCAGTGGTACTCAACCTCGGTCCTCAAGTACCCCCAACAGGCCATGTTTTGGGAATTTCTCTTAGATAAAATAGCTGTCAAAAATACCAAGCCATTGACTGTGATTTAAAGCACCAGTGCAAGATAAAGGAATAAAGGAAGGCACACCGATCTTGTGCATTACCAAAAATATGTTTTAATAATTTTAAAAACAGCAATGGTTATACTCACATACAACCGTAATGTTTAGGCATATCACATCAGCAACACCAAACAATTTCTTTCTAGTCCAAAGATAGGAACCCAAGATCCCGGAAGACTAGGCGGCATTGTGTGATGGCTGACGCGTTTCGAGGGAGGACCCTCTTCTCCAGAGCCAAAGCACCATTGCTGTTTTTAAGTTTATTAAAACATATTTGTGATAATGCACAAGGTCGGTGTGCCTCACTTTTTTCCTTATATGTTCCATTTTTAAGAGCACCCATTGTTCTAAGGAAGGCAGCAAGACGAACGGCATTTCATATGTATACATTCACTTGACTGCACCAAAAAAATCGTGATTAAGCAACTGAGCGCAGGAGATTTTGTACAAGATAAAGGAAAACCTGAAAACATGGCCTGTTGGGGGTACTTGAGCACTGAGGTTGAGAACCACTGCTGTAGTGTATGAAGCAAATGGTGGGTTCTGAAATGATGACTTCAAAGTGGTCAGACCAAAGCAGGAAACAGTCTAACAATGATTTTAGTCGTCTCATTAAAACTATTGAATCCGATGATCAATAGCACAATAAATCTGTTTGTTTATTACTAGCTTTAGTTTTAGAACCAAGCAGTTACAACTCGCAGGCAGACATTCTAAAACTAAAAAGCAGCCTGGCTACAGAGCTATAATGTGTATCCTAAAAGAAATGCTGTGAATTATCCCTGTTGTTGTAGTTTGCTGATGGTAAAGGAAATGTATGGTTTCCTTTTACTAAAGAGAAGGTCATGGTGAGTTGAACTCTATTCACTAGTCATAAAGGAGCTGGTCCTTACTAAAAAAAACCCCACTCCCAGCACTCACTTCAGGCTAGGCCTGGCCAGTGCTTTATGGGCACATTTTGCTGACCTTAGGCTTTGGATTTTCATGTCTTTTAACCTCTGCATTGAGAAAACACATATAGAAAGATGAATGTGTCTGCAAGGATCAAATGTGAACTTCACACCGGCATTATCTGATTTCAAGAGCTTCAGCTGCAGGCTTTCATGGTTCTTTCTTACCTTAGAGGGTCAGTGTTTGATGCTGGCGAGCTAAAGGACACGTTCAGAAAATCCTTTTAGACCCCTCCTTCCTAGCCCTATCCCGATGCTTAGTTAGCTTATATCGACACTTGCTTTATTGTAGACTTCTACCCATAATCTTCTTTTGAGGTGCCTGTGCATGAAAATGAATGCGGCCATACACCATGGCCCAATTATTGCAAGAGAGAGAGTTGCTGCATGGCAATGTTGTCGTAGATTTCGGGAATAAGGTTGTAAACTATGGTTTAGGAAATGGAAATTAACCAACTGGGGAGGGGGTAGGCTTAGATTAGGTTAGGGGGCCAGAGAGGGTTTTTTTCTTATATCATTGGTCCACTCCATTGTTGAGATCTCTGTGCTGAGTTTCCAGGTCTGCACACCTGATTTGCCCATTAAAAGGGAGTATCACTTTCCCTGATGGATTATTTTTATATCATGCAGGTTGTAACAGGAGGCGCTGGAATACGCAAAGGTGGGCAGGAACACTGAAAACTTCCAGGTAAGCTAAAACAGAGTTGGGAATCATGGAAGAGAGATCTTGCTCTTGGAGCACAGTAAGAAACCAGGAGCTGGTGCAGCCGGTAAAGCTTTATGTATAACTAAAATATCGCTTTTGGTTTAACTGATCCTTTAATATAAACAGTAACAACATTTACTATACAGACAGGAAGTGATGAGGAATCTCTCACCAGTGGGACACTGACTTTAACAAAACATATTTTTTCAGAAAAACGGAAAAGAGTTAGAACCTCCTTTCCGATTTTATTACTGTCTGTATTTTCCTATCCCAGTGACAACAACTCCCCTCATTTCTCTTCTTACTGCCACACAAACGTGAAGTGAGAGAGAAATCTTCCAAGCAGCAAAAAAATCTTGACAAGTATTTACTCTTCCAAAGATGAAACGTTTTGGCTGGAGTTGGTCTTCAATTATTCCCGTTGCTCCTGGTGCATTATTGGTTCTCTAAGATAATTTAAAAATCTAACAGTGATATTGGTTTCAATCATAACAATTATGGCAAGTGTGCAAATTTGCAAATTTCATAGCATTATTATGCAATTTAAGCACTTGCCGACCACCCCCCTGCAGTTGCACTGCAGCAAGGTGGCTCGGCTGTGCGAAACAACGTACCTGTATGTCGTTTAGTGCACTAGCCTGTGTGGGCGCACACGGGGAAGCCAATCAGCGGGTCCGGAGGGTGCAATGTCTGCCGGCCACCCGCGATCGTACCCCACAGAGACAGATCAGGGATCTACCTATGTAAACAAGGCAGATCTCCGTTCTGACAGGGGAGGACACAGAAATCTTGTCTTCCTACTAAGCAGGAAGACAGATCTCTGTGTTGTCCCAGTCAGTCCATCCCCCTCCCACAGTTAGTAAACACTCCCAGGGAACACACTTAACCCCCCTTGATCGCCCCTGGTGCTAACCCCTTCCCTGCCAGTGTCATTAGAACAATGCCAGTGCATATTTTTAGCACTAATCACTGTATTGGTGTCATTGGTTCCCAAAAAGTGTCACTTAGTGTCAGATTTGTCTGCTGCAAAGTCTCAGTCCTGCTAAAAATCAATGATCATCGCCATTACTAGTAAAAACATAAAATAAAAATTCCATAAATCTATCCCCTAATTTGTAGAAGATATAACTTTTGCGTAACCCAATCAATATAAGCTTATTGGGTTTTTTTTTTAACCAAAAAATATGTAGCGAAATACATATTGGCCTAAACTGATGAAGAAATTTGATTTTTTAAATTTTTTATTGGGTATGTTTTATAGCAGAAAGTAAAAAATATCTGGGTTGTTTTTTTCAAAATTGTCAGTCTTTTTTGTTTATAGCGCAAAAAAATAAAAACTGCAGAGGTGATCAATTACCACCAAAAGAAAGCTCTATTTGTGGGAAAAAAATGACATCAATTTTAATTGTGTACAGCGTTGCACGACCATGCAATTGTCAGTTAAGGTAATGCAGTGCCGTATCGCAAAAAAAGGCCTAGTCAGGAAGTGGGTAAAACCTTCCGGTCCTTAAAGCGGAGTTCCACCCTATTAAAAGTCAGTAGCTACAAAAAGTGTAGCTGCTGACTTTTAAAAATCAGACACTCACCTGTCCCAGGCTCCAGCAATGTGGCCGCCCGGCTCTTCGCTCTTCTCCCCCTCCTCCGTGCAGCGCCAGCATCACAAGTGTCGGTGCCCGGATTTGGCTTCAAAGCCGGGCATGCACTGCGCATACGTGAGCCGCACCGCACTTTGTGAATGGCCGGTTTATAGTCTGGGACCTGTGACGTGTCCCAGAAGATCGCCGGGAGGGGTGAAGGTGAACTTCCTTCTTGTGCCGCAGAGCCAGGGGAGGAAGTGCAGCTGAGACCCTGTCAAAACAGGGTCCCCACTGCCCCCCCCCAAAAAAAATGACATGCCAATCATGTCATGTCAGAGGTTCACTTTTGGGTGGAACTCCGCTTTAAGTGGTTAAAGAGCTTTGGTCACTTTGCCTATTTAGGGTAAAGTGGCAGAGTTTCTTGTAAAAAAAAAACCCCATCTCATGCACAGAAAACTTTCCCTACTTTACCCCACCACTATTTTCCTTCATCAGAGCTGGAATTCAAAACTCCGTGTAAGCTCTGGTGTCACACATCACATGTTCATAACATCACCCTTATCTGCAAGGCATGTTGATTGACTGGCCTGGTCCAACCACTGCATCTTAGGAGGAGGTCACATGCTCCACCATATTCGCATATTTCGCCCAGGGTCGTTCCTTGTGGTGTCTTTTAGGACAGGTGCTGATGCGGCTTTTTGCTGGAGTATTTTGAAGATATCGGGTTGTTGACTGTTCAAGGGCGGTGTGTCTCGCAATAACCCTTTCGGGTGCCCCTTTTTGGGGGTGACTAGATGTAAATCATCTGCACCTCAACTCTCTCACCACTACTACATGTAGACTTTTGGTCTCTATTATTGGAATTCCCCTTCTTTGGGGATTATTTCCTGCCAGATTTATATGTGTCATCACACTAAACTTGGCCTTTCCCCTTCTGGGAACCCCTCTTGTTACCGTTTTTGGCAACTAATCGTGTTTGGCCAATTTTTGTTTGTTTTCCATATTGTTTATCCTGACATCTGAAGTGTTTTCTGGAGTGGATGTCCCTTGATTACCAGATTATAAGTATCAAACATCCGGTCCCGGACGATTATTGCTTTTAATTATCGACCACCTACCCCTGAGGAAGATATCTCATTCTGTTATATCGAAACGCGTTGGGTCCTGCTCTACCCCCTATGTGGGGCAGACCAGTGGTCTTTTAACCATTTCACCATTTTGTCATTACATTTCTCACTTGCTATCATCCTACCATGGGGACACTCTTCCTATTCCCTTGTGCATTTATGTCTTATGTTTTAAATAAATAGCACCCTAGTAGTGTGAGTCCATATGGCAAAATAAGGTGCAAGCAGCGCTAAAATGTGACTTCCTAAACAAAGTCCCAAAGATATATACAGTGCCAAAAAAAACATATGTCCGCTAGATTGATCCGTGCTGGGGGGCAGGATCCTATTCCAACGTTGTCCACCACCACACCACGTGCATAGACCAAAGGAGGTATATACCCCCCTATGTGGAAAAACTCACCAGAGGCAAGTATAACATGCGCCTTGAAATCTCAGGGGAACCACTCCAATTTCCAGCATTCAATCGAATCTGTTCCAATCTTAAACGATCTTAGGTGTATGGGAGACAGCAGATGCCAATTGAACGGAATCACCCTTAAAGAAAGCGCTCACATAGTGCGTGATCCATAGATATTTATTAGGTATAAACCTTATACAAAAACCCCCCCCCCTTGCGGATGTACACTTACACAGTTTAAAATCGATAGCAGCAATAAACAGTTTCCAACTGGTGTATAACTTCGGCTCACCACTCTCTCATACAGCGGCGTTCCAACTACGAAGCACACTCAGGCAGCGCTTGTTCTCCTCTTGATGAGTTGGTTGTCCCAATTTAAAGTCCCATTTTTTCAAACACGAGGGATGGGGTCAGCCTAACTTTCATTAGGGTTACTTTGATAATCTGCCCAAGGAATTCCCCTCTTTTGCCACCATATTCGCAAGGACTGGCTAATTACCAAGGAAACCAACAAAGAAAATGAGGGTGAGTATGAATAGATTCTTCTAAAGCTGGCCATACACCAAATTTTGATAGAAAACTTTAGTTTTTGGAACATTTCTTTGATTTTCTAATGGTTAGTGGGGTCACAATCAACAATTGTTTTCAACCACTATGGCGATAAAATTTGAAGGAGCAGGATAAAAAAATGTTCCCGAACAAATGAAATTCTAACTGCAAATGTCATTTTTATTCGGAAGAAATCATACATAATGTATTGCTCATGTTCTAGGCACAAAAGAAACCTGTTAAATAAATCTTGGATTCAATGCAAGTAGCAGATCTGCATGAAATGTTAAGAGTTTTAAAACAAAATTAGTTGACTCAATGATGGCAAGAACGAAAGCTTTGACTAATGATTTTTCAGAATTTCCATACACCCGTTCAAATTAACTTCTATTGACCGTACTTGAGAAGCTGTCCTGAATGGGCAAATAGACAGATTTCCCTTAACTCTGCTAATCCCCACAAATATTGAAAATATCATCAAACCAACCCTGTAAATAGAATCTTTATCATTCTAAATTTGAGAACATTGGTGACAGAACGGGAGAATCTCTCCAGTATTTTTCCTTACCTAAAGCTGAGCCTTGCAGAGTAATTTATGGATTCTTTCCCAGGGTCTTTTTACTTGAAGCCCACACACTAATAGTCTGCTGCTTACAGTCTAGAGTGGTATCCTGGAACTGCTCCATCCGTTTCAGTTTCTTAGTTTCAGTATGTAGGGCCATTCAACTGAGAGTTCACGTTGCATCGGTGTTCGCAACCCGTCTTTCCCTTTCAATTTATCATTGAAATTCTTATTTTTAAATAACTCAGAATCCAATTATGTAAAATGCACAAAATTCATCATTTGTATTTTTCCTGTGTTTGTTTTTCTTTTTAAAGTGAACCTGCACATTGTCCATGCAAGACAAAGCAACAGTTACCCTTTAGGCCTCATACACACGGACGTTACTTAAAAAATAAACAAAACGTCGGGCCCGACATCAAGGAAAAAACATCAGCATTTTTCGGCGTTATGCATCGGCGTTAGTGAGTGTTAGTGAGCGTCAATAGGCGTTTTTTAAAAAAAATCATCCCTCTGCTATTTTTCAACCTAAAAACGTCGGTGTCAAAAAACGCCGGTTAACGCCGGTACAATATTAGTTGGCGTTAATTGGCGTTTTGCGGCGTCGGCGACAAAAAATGCCAAAGCGTTACAGCCTCAGAACGTGCTGGCCATGGGTTCTAGTTTCAGCTCACTAACGCCGACGCCATCTACAGCTCAAAAACATCAGCGTTTTTATGGGGCCATTGACTAGCATGGAGAGCTGCAAAAAACGCCAGAAAACGACGGCGTCAAAAAACGTCTGTGTGTATGAGGCCTTATTATAACCCTCCCCAGCAGCCTATAGTGACCTCTCTGTTCAGCCATCGGGAGGAAAGAAAAGGTCCTCTCTAAGCTACAAGTTGTTGGTGTTGTGGCTTTCACAGGACTATGGACTCCCCATGTAAGATTACTGTTTGGACCAGAGCAGTTACTTGGAGTGAGGCCCATACTGCTCTATACTGAACAGGGATCTGAAAAAAAGATGAGAATGTGCTGGGGAGGAAGGATTAAAGTTTAAATCCTTAAAGGGTAGCTCCACTTTCATGGAATAGCAAATAAAAAAAAATAATATATTGTATACAGTTGTGACATAAGTCATATTGTAATTGAATGTTATTAAAAATTACCTATCCTTTTCAATTTGCAGCTCTGTAATTTTCTGAAAATGTAATGCAATATGGCTACCTGGAGGTGTTCTGTACACAGAATGTGTGCAGAACGCCTCCCAGAAACATAATTTCCTGCTTGTGTGATTGGCTCACCAATTTTCCCAGAAGTCTACACTAAGATACAAGTCAGATGGCAGGCATCCCTTGCAACAAAAATGCCATTTTTGGTGAGATGCTCCCAAAGGGAAATCAAGGCTACAGGGATGCAGGCCCAGCAGCTTTCCTCATTAGAGCCCTGCAGATGCACAGCTGAATGATAATTATGAAACTGCTCCCATTAGACTCAATTTCTTCAGAATAACAAAAGGTAGGAATTAACAGCAATGTTTGTTAAAATCCTTGTAATGTACAGAGATCACCCATGGGGGAATGTTTTATTCTCAACAATAGTGGAGTTACGTTTTAAACCTTAAGTGTAAATCCTTTTATAGCTGACCTTTAGGCATCACATTTAAAAAGACATACCATGTCCAGTCTGTAAATCTGTCATAAAGATGGTGACACTGCCTGTCTTCCCAGCCAAAGCAATGCTGATGTTTGTGCTTCATCTGCTCTGACAAATGGAGGGGCAGATACTTTTTGTGACAAAGGGTTAGAGCAGGGTTTCTCAACCAGGGTTCCTCCAGAGGTTGCTAGAGGTTCCTTGAGCAATGGTCAATTTCTACCTCTCAGATAAATTCTCACTGACCTAATTGCATTTTTGTTAGCTATCTGTAAGGGAGTAATGCTTCCCAATGACCACACATGTAAGGAGCATTCTTCCCATTGACCATCACACTAATGTACCATGAGTTGTAGATTTTTAATTTTTAGCAGGGGTTCCCTGAGACCGGACAATTATTTCAAGGGTTCCTCAGTGTTGAAAAGGTTGAGAAAGGCTGGGTTAGAGCCTCTTTCAGGTATTGCTGATTGCATTTTCATCAGTGTGATTTCCCTGCACTTCTGTCCTTAGGGACACAACATTGAATGTGTGCACATATTCTCAAAAATTAGGGAAAATCCAACCTTCAAAGGCTGTCACTAAAACAGGTGCCCGCACTAGAAGATGTCCCTACTATTCCTGTTTGGGTGGCATCTGAAAATTTCCTTTCACTATCTCTTCCAGTAATAATGGCCGCCTATGTTAAGGGACACTAAAGCTAACTGTACACAGCTCGATTTCTCTTGTTTAGCCCAGAGGGCTGAACAACAGAAATCATTAGATTGCCCCATGCATGCCAAACAGCATAGATGGGGGAATCTCCAGTAATGGCTATTGTATGCTGACAGCCCTAACACTCATGGCTGTCTGACTGCCCGAATAATGCCTTCATCCTACATCCGATAGGATGGGAAAGCTTGAGTTTTCAAGTGATCAGCTAGAGTTTTAGAATTCTAATGTATTTTTTGTTTGGAAAGCTGATCAAGAAAGACGTGTCTTTTTTACTGAACCATGCAATGAAAGTATTTGTATTCATAATTATTTTACAAACAATTTTTCTCAATAGAAAGTATAAATGTGAACAATAAAGAAAGAATTCCAACTAGTTAGAGTTCAAAATCGTGTTCCAGTGAGACGAATGTAGATGTGTCATAGATCTATAAACTCAGATTAACCCACTTGTTACAATAATAACACTAATTACTATAACACTGTGCATGCTTGTAGAAGCAACAATGGTGTGGCTTCTTCACTGTAATTCTGTCAGGAAGGATGTGAGGACCTTAAATAATCAGGGTAAGAATAGACTTCTTTCACAGAGGGTGGGTGACGGGATGACTGCACCCTTTCAGTTCTGGACTCTATGGATATGAATAACCCCAGCCATAGGCCCAGTAACCCCAGCCATAGGCCCAGTCCTTTAAAGCTGATGCAGAAGTTATTATTGCAGTCTCAGCCTCTATGACACCAATGTTGGGGGTTACTTTTGCGGTTACTGACACAAATGCTGGGGGTTATTATTGCAGCCACTGACATCAAAGCTGGGGTTTATTATTACGGTCACTGACAACAATGCTGGGGGTTATTATTCTGGCCGCTGACACCAGTGTTGGGGATTATTTTTGCAGCTGCCAACACCAGTGCTAAAGGTTATTATTGCAGCTGATGAGACCAATGCTGCGGTAATTATTGCATCCACTGACAACAACACTGGGGGTTTTAATAGCGGCCACTGATGGGGCTTATTGTACCCTAACATTGAGTTGCGTCACTGCCTGTTCAATTTGAATGGGCTGCCTACCTCTGTTATTGTGTGGCCCTCTGAAAGTGTTGGGGACCACACTTAAGTCCACCATTGTAATAGAAGGGAAAGGCAAATGGGGTGAGCACCGCTCCAAAGGCTCTCCTATGAGATCTTCAGCTGCCAAAAAATCCTGGGTACCTGGCTGGGTCCGCAAACCCCATGTGCAGGTAGAAAAAAAAGACGATAGCAGCACTTCCAGAGAATACAAACAGCTCCATTTATTGTGCAAAAATAGGAATGAAAGACATGCCACACACACTCAACCCACGGAGGGTCAGCAGACGCGTTTTCACAAGCACAGGAGTGTGAAACGCGTCTGCTCACCCTCCATGGGTTGACTGTGTGTGGCATGTCTTTCATTCCTATTTTTGCACAATAAAAGGAGCTGTTTTTATCCGCTGGAAGTGCCGCTATCTTCTTCTTTTCTACCACCATTGTAATAAACACTCAATCTTCCCAACAAAGATACAGACCTCAATGAAAACTTGGTAGGTGATCTAAACTTTTCTCCCTCCATCCAAGAAAAAGTTTTAGCCATAGAGGATCACACTCAGCATTATTGTCAGCATACAGTATTTTGCCCTTTTACTGTGTGAGTGTTTCTAACTGGTTTAATTTTATCAATTAATGATACAGAGAGCACTGTTGGTACCTTCCATATACTATATCCGCTTGAGTGGTGTATATCAAGTGGAACAATGCTGGATGTGGATAACCTGGCTGCTGCAATAGGCTTGAGGGGGATTCAGAGCACTGTCTGACCTAACAATTCCTTATGAGGTCAAAGCAGGAGGTGAGCATTCAATATTACAATTGGTGGCTGCATGCACGGCACAGCAGTTTAGACCCCTTTCACACTGAGGCAATTTTCGGTCACTTTAGTGGTAAAAATAGCGCCTGAAAAGCTCCTGAAAACTGCCTCCCATTCATTTGAATGGGTGCTTTCATACTGGGGAGGTGCGCTTGTGGGGCGGTAGGAAAAGTCCTGCAAGCAGCATCTTTGGGGCGTGTTTAGAGCACTGTAAAAAGCACTCCAAAAACACCCCTGCCGATTGAAATGAATGAATAAAAGCGCCGCAAAACGGGTCTTCTTTGCTTTTTTTTTTAGCAGCGCTTCAGTGTGAAAGGGGTCTTATTGCGTTTTAGGAGAGTATTCTTCACGATTGGCACAGTGGTGATTGACAGAACTATTTATGTGACCTTTCAATGTTAGTGCTAGCGCATTCAGTGCTTTTATTATGAGTGTTTTTAATCTTATGTAGTAATATTCATTAATTATACAGAAACCACGATTAGTCTCTCTTTTTGCTACAGTATTTTTAGCTGCTGACTTTTAATTTTTTCGGGGGGGGGGGGGGCG
>BLSH010389339.1:1317444-1333008 GCA_018402905.1 Glandirana rugosa
CAATAGTACCCTTTTTCCACAGAGATGACTTCGAAATAGTGGTTAGGCACAAATCTGCCTACACCCCAAAAATTAAAAAAAAAAAGTCCCCCTCTGCTCCCACCTCCTGGACCCCTCTGTTGAGGTAATGTGGCCCAGGGAAATGTAATTTAAGTCCTGGTAATCAAGTAGCAGCTGGGTGAGGTCTAGTAAAATCAATTTATTTATCTAGGCAGAAATAAACAACAAAGCTACCCCCCTGTTTAGCTGATGAGGCCTGGGCCCAGTACAAAAGGACCAGTTATAATGCCTTATCAGTGGCCCTGGTCTGTGGAAACACGGATTGGTGATAAAGCTTCAGTAGAGACACCTTTTTCCCATGATAACTCTTACAGGAGTGAATTTCCCTTCCTAGGAGTAGATTTCCTCTCACTTCCTGTTGTCTCCCTCCGTTTGTAACTATGATTTCTATGTAAGTCAGATATTTGTAACTTGGGTACTGCCTGTATATGTTAGTTTCACTTTACCATTTATATATTTCCTTATTTAATTTTGAGGGCGTGTGAAATCACTCTGATCGGTGTTTTAGCTGGCAACTATTGAATAATGATTACTATTATGTGTGTTTTGTTACTGCGATGATAGCTCTTTTACACTTTTTAAAGCGGAGTTCCACCCAAAAGTGGAACTTCCGCTTTAATGGAAGGTGACCCCTGACATGCCACAATTGGCATGTCTTTTTTTTGGGGGGTGACCAGGGACCCTGTTTTCACAGGGTCCCAGGTCCACTTCCTCCCCTGGAGCCGCAGCTCCAGGAAGGAAGTCCACCTTCCCCCCTCCCTCTCGGTGATCTTCTGGGACACGTCACAGGTCTCAGAAGATGCGCCGAGCCAGCCACAAGGTGCAGAGCGACTTGAAGCCAAAGCCGGGTGCTCACACTTATGATGCCGGTGCCGCCGAGGGGAGGGGGCGAAGAGCGAACCCTCGGGCGACCGCATCGCTGGAGCGAGGGACAGGTAAGTGTCCGATTATTAAAAGTCAGCAGCTACACTTTATGTAGCTGCTGACTTTTACATGGGTGGAACTCCACTTTAAGCTTTTTTTTTTTATTGCACAAGGTAATTCATTTTGTTAAAAAAAATGTGATTAACAAACACAGACCAGGAATTCTAAAACAGTAATTAAAAATGTAGCATTTTTGTTTTCAGAATACAGTTCTTGCTGATGTAGAAGCTTCTAATTTCTTCACTGCCTACTAAAGCCCTTTCTTCCATGTCACCAATCTTTCATTGGCTTAGATTTGCCATGTCCTGCTACGTGAGTTTCTGACATGACTTAAATACAATGCAATTTATGAATAACAATAGCATGTCTGAAAGGACAGTAATTATTGCTTCTCTGTGTCCTTTAAAGTCACTGCCTACAAAGCATAGACTGAACTCAACAGAATTTAGACATGGCAACAAGGCCATTAAGAAAAAAGATGTGTATTTAATGAGAAGAAAGTATGCAGGCCACATTTTATAACAGGACATTGCCATCCTTTTTAGTGGCGAGATGGCTTCTACAGAGAACACTCATAAAATGGTTAGAGACCTAATATGGGGTCATAACCTCTATACAATGGAAGTAACAAAGGCGTAAAGACCTTATAGAATGGTTTGATGTACAGACACCAAAGCACACAACACACAGAAGTGTGGAGGGAAATTGGTCTACACATGTTGTGCAGGTGATGGAGAGTTTTTGTGCACAGCAAATGGGGTTCCACTTCCTACAGCTTCTGCGCTCTGCCCCCCCCCCCCCACTACCATAAGATCAGTAAAGTCTAATAAAGCATACAAATCCATGTGTACAGTGCTGGAGCTGCTAAAAATGGTGATGTCTATAAGCAGGCATTTCACAATGAGGTGTCATTTGTTTTTAGCTTGTCAAACTAGATGGTCAACCCTCCAAATTATTTCCAGTAACGATTACTGTTAAATGCAAATGCATGCAGAACAATTTCAGACAATTATAAGCTTGTAACCTTATGGTGGCAGTTTGAGAAAGGCAGCTTTAGGTTTCTTCATGACTGTGCCCCTATGAACAAAGCCAGCTCCATAAAGATAATGGGTCGATGAGTTTGGTGTGGAGGAAATTGAGTGGCCTGCAAAGAGCCCTGGTCTCAACCTCACAGATCACTTTTGGGATAAATTGTTTGAAGTGATTGTAGCCGTATTAGTGCAATGGTGCCAGAGAAAACTGAGTACTGTCCGTGATACTTTTTTAGAGTACTGCTTGGACCTTGAAGAAGGGGAGAAACCCCGAAAGCTTGTCCTGAAAAATTTTATGTTAGTGCAAATAAAAAAAGTATCACGGACAGTACTCAGTTTTCTCTGTAATAAATTGTAACACTGATTGTGAGCCAGGTCTTCTCACCCAGATGACCTCACAAATGCTCTGTTAGCTGAGTAGGCCAGTCTCACTCCAAAAGAAAACTCCCCAGAAGAATGGAGGCTGTTATAGCGACTAGGGATGGCTTTGAAATGGGTTGTCCAGCAAGCACATAGAGATGTGAACGTCAAATGTCCACAAGTGGCTTTTATAATGTATTTGTAAGCAAATCAAAAAGTTTCTTTAATACAAAAGTTTTAGCACTTCTCCATTCTATTTAAACCTCAAATCAAAAGAAAATTGGGCTTGTGATTGCCAGTCATCATAAACTTGCATAATGGTCCATTTAATAGAGGGGCATCTGTGTAGTCAAGGAAAAAGAAGTAAGGATGGAAAACTTTTTATCCCAGTGGAGGTGACTTGTGCTTATCTTTTGCTGTCTTAGGTTACTCACACATAGCACAAATGATCCTGCTAAAATACCAAGTATCAATGAATAACAGTCAAATGGCCATGAATGTTGTTGCCTTGTGAATGTCAAATGAAGCCGCTGCAGAAAGTGGCTGAAAGAGGCTGCATGACTTTAGCAGCATTGAGCTGCAACAAAGGATAAAAAAGCTGAAAACAAGTATTTTCTTAAAAAAGGGTGATTGTTATGGTACAAAGTGCTTTAAACAACTAGATGTCATGCAGTTAGGGTTCAGGTATATCTACTTTAAGTCTTGTCTGCCAAGATGACAAGGTGGGTTATAGGAGAGCTATGAGAGGTGTCTGCGATCCCCCAGCCAGTTCTGGCAAGTCCAGTCCCAAACATGCTAACATCTCCCTCTTTGTTAGTGTTACTTAATCCCCGTGATCTCCCAGCTAATACACTGTAATGCCATATAA
This sequence comes from Glandirana rugosa, assembly GCA_018402905.1. Classification (NCBI taxonomy): domain Eukaryota; kingdom Metazoa; phylum Chordata; class Amphibia; order Anura; family Ranidae; genus Glandirana; species Glandirana rugosa. The sequence goes on from BLSH010389339.1 coordinate 1,320,688, forward strand.
GGCTGAGGAAGCCAAGCACATGCATGAAACCTAGGGATTTAGAGGCATGGGGTCAAATTCAACATGACCTGGTCTTGACATTTATTATTAGTCTAGGCAGGCTTCCATCTACATCCAGAAGAATTCTTAGTGAGAATTAGCACCAGGTGGGGGGCGACGTCTTTAAATTATTAATTTCAATTTTGAACAAAATTGGCCATCTACATTATATGGCAGTGAAGTGTTAAAGCGTACGTGTAGCCCAAACTAAAGGTAAAGGTTAGAACAATGTCAAGTTTTTATTGCAGTCTGTGTCCCCTCTAGGTAGAGTCATACTCTCTGTTTGTCAAATGAGAGAAAGTGTGGGGAAATCCAAAATTTGTCACCAGAACAAAAGGTGATTGTAAATCCTCCAATAAGGACACCTGTTTTGGTGAGAACTGTCTAAGAGGAGGACTCACTCCTTGTTGTATCTCCAGGATAGGTAGTGAAGGAAAATGAAATCACTCCAATTAAACACACACAGCACAAAATGCACTTACTGGGTGCCCATGGTCTCAGTGCCATAAATGCAGCTGTCAGCATCTGTCTCTTCTGTGCCCCTCATCAGACCTCAGAAACAATGACAGCACAGCCAAACTGTTTTTATTTAATTTTGGATAAAATAGGGAAGAGATAAAATTTCTGTCAAGTTTTCATTGCTGTCTATGCCTCTACTGTATTTGTGTCTTTTGTTTCTGAAACAGAAAATGAGGAGAAATCCAAAATGTTGCAGTTTTTCCCAGAACAAGAGGTAAGGGGAAATCTTCCAATAGGGACACCTGTTTTGGGGACAATAAGAGGGAAGTCTCCTGCACTTTGGGGAGATTTCCTCCAACTTCCCATTGTGATAGGATCGGAAGTGAAACTTTCCACAAAGTCTTCTACGAAGACAGCAAACAAACAAATAAATAAACTATCCAAAAAAAAAAAAAAGTTTTGGCTATACATACACTTTTAACCAAACTAAATGTCATTGATTTAGGGTTTAGATCTAATTTAAATCGTATCTTTTGTCCTGACTGGAAATCTCCTTTATTTCCCTTTCTTAAAAATAAAAAAACAGTCTCTGCCATCTAAACACTGAGCCTGTACAAATCTGAAAATCTAGCCGGGTGTGTTCCTAAGACGGCATAATGCACGCTGCCTGGCCTTCTTTCTTCCCTGTAAAAAGAAAAGAAGGTTTTGCCATCATTATGTCTGGTGGCCGATTTGCCGGGCTTCGGCCCTTTTGAAGTAGGTGGCAGCTGCAGCACGAGAATAAAAACTCCTTCCCAATAGCGCCAATGACCTTGGAAATCGAAGTGCTCGCCACTTGAATTGCCCCCCTCCTCTTGATGTCCCGTCTTCTTTATACCTCCACAAAGCACAAACGGTGGAGAGGGAGAGGGAGAATTTGCTACTTAGCATATCACTGCCGCCTTGGAACATCATGATATTTCGGATGAAAATGAGGTCATATGGAGTGATGTCATTGTCATTCTGCTCCAGTGTTCTCTCACAAAGCTCCTCTCTTTGTGTTGGTGACATGGTGGCCTTGCATTCCCCTCACATTCCTACAGCCCACACCACACGGCCGTACAAAGACAGGCTTCTGTCAGTCTCCTGCACAACTTGTGTGAAAGGGCCTTGTTGACAACTGCGCCTCGGCTCACGCCTCAGGAATCCAAAGAATCGCCCTGGCATAAAGGCAGCTTGTGACTTTGGATGGACATTGACGGCAATTCATTTTGTATGATATTGTAATCCTCATTATTATTGTAATTCCGCAGGCCATCGATAATGCAGGAGGCTCGGGCCTGTTGATGCTACTTTAATTTGTCAGCCATTATTTATTGGCCCCCGTCGAGCAGACTCTGGTATATAACATGCAAGGCCTCTATAGCCGCTATTATTAGTTAGATGTTGCTGCCTAGCTAGCTTCTCGACCCTATTCAAAGCAGAAGAATCAAAACTAACTATTCTTACACGCTAATATGTACCCTTGGCACTGTAGTGGAGAGGGCGTTTTTCCTATGTGATCTGAATTTCAAGGATACGACTTTGTCCTCCTTAGCTATTGTAAGAATAAACTGACATTTTGTTTAACAAAAGCATTGACTTTTTGTAAAGGGGACATTTTGGTTCTTTAGAAGTCTGATAAAATTGTTGATGTGCCACTGTATATAGTAAATATATATATTTTTTATGTTTATTACTAACACAGTGGTTCTCAACTCCGGTCCTCGGGACCCACTAACAGGCCAGGTTTGCAGGATAACTGAAATACATCACAGGTGATATCATTTGCTGCTCAGTGATTGTAGTATTCTAGTCTGCATCTCCCCAAGGTAATACTTAAAATCTGGCCTGTTGGTGGGTCCTGAGGACAGGAGTTGAGAACCACTGTACTAACAAGATGTCATAAGTCTGCTGCAGGTAGGAGTATGCATTTCCTTAATCTTCTCTCCTCCAAGGATTGTCCTGAAACATTGTAATTTTGTAGCAGGTCTCGAGGTGCGTAACCTTCTACAACTGTAGAGAGGCTTTATCGGGGACTTCTATGACCTCTGTGAAATGGAATACATTCCTGGAAGTGTTCTATTTACACATTACTTAACACTCATGATGCTAACATGAAAATATACTGTATTTCTGATGCTAGGTCCACTTAAAACTTAAAGCTGACCTGGTGTGATCTTTATTGCATACTTACAACATGGCTCAATTTAAGTATGAATAGCTCATATCTAAGGGGCCGCTTCAATCATTGTGGAAGTTGGTGTTGCTACAATGATGGGCATGGTCCTGCTTAGATTCTGTGCATTCTTCCCCTCTGAAAAAAGGTATGCAACTTTTGAGGCGCGACTTGAGATATGACTCTGAGAACCACACTTACACAGTATTATGTTTAAAAAACAAATTTTATTGTACACATTGATAAAAAGTGTTACAATCATAATTAGTAAAAAATCTTTCTTGAGAAAACAAACTCTGTGAGTTTAAGTATCTTTTGGTGTCTGAGACTCTCAATCCAAATATAGGTTGGTCTACACCTTTCATGGGGTCACCTGCTTCTTCAGGACCATACGTATTACACAGAATTTATAACTAAAAATGCTGCCTTAATAATATATAAAAAATACACAAATTATATTTGTAGGTTGTCTGTCATAGAGTGCTCCTGCCAGCCCATAGGACATTCCCCGGATCCACAAGGCCCCAATTCACATAAGCATCTGCTCCTTTTTGGTCAACAAACATCATATGACTTTTTTAGGATCCATACATACTGGGCTTAAAAAATACGGCTTTATACCTTTATGCAGGTCTCTATAGAACGGTAACATGATCTTCTTCGTTCATGAGGATTCCTATGTCTACCGTTATCCAGGTTCGGACCTCTTCTAGCTTCTTTCCTATTATTTTTTTATTTTCTTTCCTATCTATTTTCTTCTTGTGTGTTTGACTACCCCTACGTTTGATGATGTTGAGCTTACATACTCAGTATATTGAGGGTTGGGTGGTCTCCAATGGGTATTTTCCCCAGCTTGTCAAGGTATTGGCTAGAAGGAATTATTTGGGGAGAGGCTGCTCCTCTCAACTCATTTGATATGCTTATTTGTTTCACTGATTATTGTACTTTTGTACCGATGGTTATTTTTTTTGTGAAAATTTCCAATAAATATTTTGAAAGTAAAAAGAACGCTTCTTCTACAGGAGTTTTGCATTTTCTTTTCTCCTGCCTGTAGAAGCAGCTCAATGTTATCCTATGTGTCCATGCACATTAGAGGCATATCAAGAGAAGAGTTTTTGAGATGAAATTCAAGCAGAAAAAGGGGTAAATGTTTCAGAAAAGAAATGTTCATCAAAGCAAATGCCCATAAACCAGGGCTTGACAAATTTGCTTTGAATCTAGGACCCAGCTAAAAAAGTTAGGAGCCAGTTTGTGCATGGTGATATGAAAAGTGTATCGCAACTGGCGGTTTCATGTGTAGGTGCCCCGATGCGTGGGGGGGGGGGGGGTCCTCAAAAAAATTGGGGGGGGGGGGATTTTATGTGCTTGGGTGTAACTTTAAATTTTTTGCAATTAAACATTTTTTTTACATAACTTTTTTTTCATCACATAGGGGACAAAAAGTCTCTTATGTGATAATTTTTTGGTGATAGGTTCTCTTTAATGCAGGGTCTTAGAAAATCCTACATGTCTCCCTTATGTTCCACTGAATGTAATGCAGTGCAGACCGGACTGCATTACATTCTTTCCTGGCCAGGGCAACTGTCAACGGGGACCCAGAAGGGACATCATACATGTCCCTTCTGGGTCAGGAACAAAATGGGGAGAGAACGGTCGTGTGTCCCTCTACCCCTCGCAGATGGACAAGCAGAGCCCAGGATACATAGCGGGGGGCCCTTTATGCACATGTGTGGAAACAATCAAACAATCAAATGCTTCCACCTGACAAGCCCTGCCACAAGTATAAAAAAAACTACCTGCCTGGAGCCAGAAAATGTATGTTTCGGGAGTCGGGTGATAAAAATTGTGCAAACCTGCAATAGTGAATGGACTGACAAAAGCCCAGGTGCCAGGACTAGATTTCTAGTCCCATGACTGGTACCTGGGATTTGTTGAGCCCTGTCACAAACTCTCCTAAACTCTAGTGCAATGCATGCTACTTTGAGAATGTTTTATGTTGCTATTTCTGCAAGAGGTTCTGCCATTTTTTTTCTGATCCTAGTGTGGATAGACTCTTAAGGCGCAGTTTGGCGTGCGATCCTGACCTGTGACAATTGCGGCATAATCGCATCGTGTTCACTGTGCCATTAAACGATAATGACACCTGTGGCAGTGGGACCATGTGCTACCTGGAAGATTGCTGGGTTACGCAGATTTTTGGAGAGACGGGTACGCTGATTGCACAGCTGTCTGCTGGGTTATTTAGTTGTGACCTGACTATGACTCAGGGCCCCACCCAACAGACAGGAGGTCTGTGTAAGGGAGTCATGTGGACTCCCATTTCTCTGCAGGAGTCAGAGGCTGCATGGAGGCAGCCAGAGCATGTATGTCTGCAGGAGGCAGACATAGTCTGTGAGGCTACTACATATCAGCACAGAGTTGCTGAGCATCGGGTCTGTGGGAAAAAGACCAAGACCTGAAGCCAAAGGCCTAAGCAGGAGAGCTGCACTTACCAGACAGGAGGGCTGGCTACTGTCAATTAGTCAGGAGGGCTGACTATCGCTTACTAGCCGGGAGGGCTGACTATCGTTTGTTTTACCGAACAGCATGAAGCTGGCAGTGAGTAAGCCAGCAGGCTAAAGTGTCTGTTTATACAATGATGTTGGAACCTCCTGCAAGGGAAGATTACTGTTTATTTGAACTTTTCCTTTACTTTTAATAAAATTTGTCTGCCATGTCCTTAAAAGCCTGTCCTGAGTTGCACATTTTGCTGGAAATTGCATGCACCACTTGAGTTCAATAACCCCTCACAATTACACACCCAAACATGTTGTGCTGCGATTGCCACGCAATTTGGGATCATGGGCAGAATCGCTGCAATAATAAAATGCGAAGTGTGAATGGAACAGGCAATAAAGAGGCAACATATCACCCTTCAAGTTATTGTCAACTACAAGGGCTGCCGCATGTTAAAACAAGTGCTTAGTCCTCGTGTACTATAGTGTATGCTCATGTGAGGGCTGTGTTTGCCCGCATGGGATGCACAGGTGTTTATCCACAGCAGCTACCCCCAATTTGACATCTATATGGGTGCGAGTACACGGCCCTAAATGCACACTGTTTACTTGTAGCCTCTATGCATGGAACATCTGTGCGGGCAAATATGGCCCTCAAACAGGCGTAGGCAATAGTATGCCCATGTAACCTAGGCCTTACAGAGCCCCAAATAGCAACAGAAACCCATCAGGAGTTCTAATATTTCCATACTCTATTCAAAACTAAAGAAAAAAAAAGTTTTGGCTGGACTGAAGAGAACCTAGAACAGCATTTGCTCCAGGAAAGGCAAGTATTTCAGCCCTTCAAATACTCTTTATTAATCCATGCTAGCAGGCCAGCTGTATGGTCAAATTTCGGTATAGGCCCATTTTAACACATCATTTGTTCCAACACCTCCACTTTCAGCTCCCCTGCTTACATACACACCCATCCTCATTGTATTTAGAATATAAATCTTTTTCTAGCGCCTCTACTTTCTAGGAACTTGTGCCCTGGTCTGGATTTTGTGAATAGCTTGAATATCCTACATGGCGCCCCAGCATGCTGTAAATAGACCAAGAGAAGCACAGATTGGAACAGCGAGACAAGTCCTGTAAACAGCTTCACCGGTGCCAGCTTATGCCTGGCATGTTTCAGTCCCCTCTCAATCGATGTCTGTACCCCTTCCAACACACCAATATAACTAACGAGAAACACATGGACGGACAGGAAGCTGTGCAGAAATTAATGGGGGAAAGTTATGCTGAGAGGTGTTTAACGAAGAAAGGATTGTGGGGAAGGACTCCCCGGCTTTACTTAAAGAGACCCTTGCACCAATGTAAGAAAAATTTCAGGTAAACGTGCATAAACATCAAATATTTAAATACTTACTTGCAGCATTTTTTTTCTTTCCAATTTTTTTGTTTTTTGATTGATTTGCAAAGTACCTCTGAACTCACAAATTTGACTGCTTTAGGAGAAGTCAATACCCTAGTCCAGCCCCTCTTCCTCTCTGCAAATTATAGCCTTCTTCTCTTCTCGGATTTTCTAGTACATGTCTCTGCTGGCCCAGCTACTCTGCTCCCCCTTCCCTGTGATTTTATGTAGTAGCAGGGGGAAAGGGTAATACTATAGAGTGTCATATGAGTTAGAGCTCTGAGTGTCTTGGACCTGCTGACATCTAACCAAGATGGCACCACCCAGCAAAAGTCTCAGGGCTTTTGGATGTCTAAACAAGGTAGGCATTTACAGGTAAATAACATGCATATAATATGTTAAATGCACATGTAAACTTATTGGAAAATTGTTATTGACATGAATGTCTGGCGACAGGGTGGATAACCAGTCTTTGTGACATTGGGAAAGTATAGCTGAGCATATTACAAAATTTTATTGAACCATTTCTGCTCAATGCCTGACAGCTACCGAATGTAGAATGTTGTGCAATTCCTGAATAAATATAATTAGTGACAATGAATATCGATCAAGCTATGAAATTTGATTGAATATTTCCTACGAGGACCAGTCACCAAATGGGCATTTGATCTGAATCTCAGCTCCTGAATGGTTATAGTGCAGTTTTTCATTTCAGAAATGATTTGTTTTTTTTTTTATTGTTCACTTATTTACTTGTATCCTCTGCCTGTGAGACTGAATCACCCACATACTGTCATATAACAAAGGTGATATCAGGGGTGTATGGAGGAAAAAAAATGGATCTGTGTGTAAATCACCACCAGGTGCAAACTAGTGGATATACCAAATGAACAAAATGCCTTTTTATCAATTACCTGGGCCCTCTTCAACCCTGAGCCCCATAGCAGCTGCTAGGGTTGCTATAGCTGTACAGTAGTTCTTGCCTTCGTTCTCTTGGTCCTCCGGCAGCTTAGCCTGATGTGAGTATTCAGCACTGAGCACAGATAGGAACCAGGTCAGCCGTCAAAGGAGCTGTACCGCCTGACATTGGGCTGACAGTTCTACTCTGCCAAAAAGAGACTACAACCAAATAACAACACACTTACCTTACCCAGATGGGTAGCATTATTATAAAAACCCAAGAAGGAAATTCTTACAAATGTCAACTCTTGCCCCGGTTTCTCTTTACATTTCATTGAATTTGGGGGAAGGTACGGCACCTCCATTTACTTAATTTGGTTCTACTATCTTATTCTTGAAACACAGCATAACACTTAAAGCTCTTCTCCGTGGTTTCTGTCCCTCTATATACATTTCTTTGTTTAATGGGTCTGGTCATGTGATATTATGGATCGCCTTCCTCCTCCAGCAGTATCCAGTCCTAAATGTTGCAGAGAATGGCACCAAGTAATGCCATTCTGTGCAGCAGTTTTCTGCAAAGCCAGGAGAACTTGATGACATACCATAGGCGGTGGGATCTCTATGCCCCAGGCTCACAGGAAGTAACTCAAATGATATTGAGCATCACTCAACCCAAAAGATAAGTGGTGCTGGACATGGTGAGTCTGTGGGGAAGCATTGAAGCAAAAGGTGCTTTATATTTTAACAAGGAGAGATGGGCATACGGTGCTAGAAACTCCATGTAATTCTGCACAGGTCTTGTAGAGTCAGTGTTTTAAGGTTGAACAGGCTAGCTCTCAAGTACAGAAAGGCTACCAGAGCTAGTCCAGGGTGGAATCAGAGTGAAAATGAAATGCAGGAGTGCCACATCACTTTTATTTTATCAAGGGTTGGGCTACTTTTAAAATATGTTTATTTTAAAGTGGAGTTTGGCTTTAAAGTGTATGCACACCTTAACAACAATGAACAATGAACGTATTTTATTTGATCCCCTTTGGTCTGTTTGCATTTTGTTATATCTGTTTGATAAACTCCAGAAAATACCTGTTGATCTTGCCAGAAATCAGGTGAGTTGATAAATTCCTGTGCTCACTGTGTGCTAACTATTATCAGTCACATGTTCTCTAAGGACTACAGCAATATGTCCCTCAATGTTATGGACAATTGGAAAGTAATAGGGTTCTGTAACCCTGTCTTGTTTCTCTTGTCCTGATATAGAAGGATGAGTTATTGATGTCATTCTAAGACAGGAAGTGTTTTATTGGCAGAATCATCAGGTGCAAATAAATGAAAAAAGCTTGAAAAAAGTAATGTAGTTCAAATCCCAACCATGGTACTACCTGGCTGGAGTTTGCATGTTCTCCCTGTGCCTGCGTGGGTTTCCTCTGGATACTCCAGTTTCCTCCCACACTCCAAAGACATGCCGGTAGGTTAAGGCCTCATTTACACTGCTGCTGGTAAACAGACGTTTTGAGGCATTTGGGCGTTTTTTTAAGCTGCCCTTGAACTTTCCTCTTAGTTACCTTATCGTAACATTTACACAGGGTCGTTTAAGGTCGTTTCCAGGCAGTTGAGTTTAAAGGTTCTTTTTGGAACGCAAAAAAATGGGTTCAGACGCCAGTTCAGAGGCATTTGAAACGCCAAACAGCTTGTAAACGCTGCTAAATGTGCCTAAACGTGGTAACATGCATCTAGGACCACTTCATTCACAGGCGTTTCCATTTTTAAAAAAAATTCTTTAAAAAACGATCCTAGACGCGAACGCAGCAAAATGGTCTTTTAGACGCTGGCTTCTAGCTGTCAAAAAAAATCGTTCAGGGGAGGTTGAAATAGCGTCCCCTGTAAATGGAGCCTAATTGATGTCTGGCTAAATTGGCCATATTATGGGTATGTATGAATGTGAGTTAGGGATCTTAGATTGTAAGCTCCTTGAGGGTAGGGACTGATGTGAATGTACAATATATATGTAAAAGTGCTGTGTAAATTGATGGCGCTATATAAGCACCTGTAATAAATAAATGATACCACATCTAAGGACTGGTAAGCTGACATATATACATTTTGTGATTTGGGGTTTAGATATGCTCTAGTTGTAATGATCCGATTTTTTTATTTTTTTCTAAATCCTTGTTTAGACTTGTTTTTTTAATGTAAAGTGGACCTTTACATCCAACCTTTCATGTTATGTCTATAAATGTCCAAATTACACGTGTACCTATATTCTTTTTCTTCAATGAACTGGGGTGACAGAAATAGAAACCAAAAAATATTTTTCTGCGAACTCAAGGAAATAACACGTTAGCTAATATGTCAAGTAAGAGATTTCCAAAACTGAGGACTTAACAATTCCCTGTGGCTGTACATTACTGATTAATATTGATTAGTCTCATATGGAGATGGATGCAAGTTTACAATAGCATGTCCATCTATTGGTTCAGATGGGCTAATTCTACTGATGAACAGTGATTAATCCACTTGTAAGGAGCAAGAAAATCAATTAATACATATTTGCATTACACAGTTCATTGGATAAGTAATTGCCAATAGTACTAAATTAGGGCAATCCTAGTATTGATCCCATCAGAGTTAATATGTATTGATTGCCCTTGGTTGTGAACACTGTGAGCAATTATTGATATTATTTTAACCTAACAGATTTAAATATGAAAGATGGGATGTCCCTGCTGATCTGCTTGCCTGGATTATGTAAATTCTATGTAAAATAATTAGCAGGGTAAAGAGTTGTAGCAATTGTTGGTCTGCAATTGCTGCCAGCAAAGGGATGGACTGAAGCAATAATTGTAATAACTGGGTCAAGGGCTGTCAAACAAGCTCATATGGGTGTGATGGTCAGGGGTCCATTAGCTTTTGGCCATATATTTTTTTGTTTTCAGTTTTGAGTGAGTGCTGGTTAACATGAATCAGATGCTCATTTCTTAACTCTCGGAGACCCAAGTAGTAAGACGTCCATGAGAAAGTGCAGTTCTGAGAGCGCTGTAATATATCACCTACACAAATGCTAAGATAAACACTATCCAATACTTTATATTGCATATTTGTATGCTTACTGCCAAGATGAATCACACATTGGTCCTTTATAGGGTCTTCAGTAATGTAATAATGAGCACAAACAGAACAACGGAAAGGAAATGGTCAACCTTTCTCACCTTGACTATTGCAACTCCCTTCTCATAGGCCTAGCTCTCCATAGGCTATCCCCTCTTCAGTTTATCATAAATACTGCTGCCAGGCCCTTCTACCTTACCAACTGCTCAATGTCTGCCACCCCTCTTTGCCAATCCATCTGATGACTACCGTTTGCCCAGTGAATTAAATTCAAAATACTAACAACAGCAGACAAAGCCATTCACAACTCTGCCCCCTGTTAAATCACCAATCCTGTCTCCAAATATCACCCAAACCATCATCTTTGCTGCTCCCAAGACCTCCTGCTCTCCAGTTTTCCTGTCTCCTCCTGCCATGCTCTTCTCTGGACTTCTCCAGAGCCTCTCCCATCCTCTGGAACTCTCTACTTCAATCTGTCCAGCAATCTCCTACTCTGGCCACCTTTAGGCGATCGCTGAAAACACATCTCTTCAGGGAAGCCTAACACACCTCCAGCTAATAACTGAACTTTTAACTCTTCCATCAGCTCATCCCCCACAGTTATCACGTTTTGTACCACTTGCCCCAGCCTATTATATTGTAAGCTCCTATGAGCAGGGCCTTCTTAATCCTCTTGTATTTTATTGTATTGTAACTATACTGTCTCCCTTTATATTGTAAAGTGCTGCTCAAACTGTTGACACTATATAAATCTTGAACAATAATATTAACAATAACTTATTAAATAGTAAGTGATTATACAAAGTTTTGGTTATACAGTGTATGAGAACTTGATGAGCAGGCAGAAGACTTTACTGTGCATTTGTTTGTAAGAGTTTTTTTTAAAGCAGAATGTCAGGTTTCAGTCCCTGTACAAAAAATAAGCCCACTCATCCTCTTCCTGGATCTTTTACAAAAACACCCTATATATTCCTTTTTTCCAGCAGTCTTCTAGCTGTGATGTCACAAGTCCTTCCTCTTCTTCCACGTTGGCAGTTGGGGTGATCCTTCCTTCTGAGCTGAACCCATGTTGTGTAATGGCGCAGCGTCAGTGGGGGTACCAACAACAGGCTGAACTGACAGGAAATGGGTTGAATGGCAGAGCTGAGCATAGGAGGAAGCTGGGGACAGCAATGGAGTGTAGATTGGGCAAGCAGAGCTTGGCCAGATATGCTTGAGTTCTATTTTAACCCTTGTGTTCATGGGATTTCAATACAAAAAAACATGATATTGTGGAAATGCTTTTCAGTTTCCATGGAAAGCAAGAAATACACCAAAGCACTTTATGAAGCAGATTTTTAAACTATCTGAAGCCCAAGATAACATGAATTTATATAGATATTTTGAGCTTGTAATGACTTCCTGATCCAACCCCAATGCTTGGTTTATCAGGGCTTGGCTCTGTTTGCAGTAAGGATAAAAGACAGCTTAATTCAGAAAAGATATTTTTATCTTCAGATAATCCTGTATGCAACCAGAGCTTAGATTCAAGTATGTTAAAGGTAGCCACAGACACATGGGGCCATCTTCCAGCTAGAAATCGAATGTCTGCTTGCTGGAGCAATAGTCACATGGCACTCAGGGATGTGTTTGACAATTGTGCAATGAAGGAGATTGTGAAATATTCCCAAAACTCTAGTATTTCCAAAGGTAAGGTGTGTGTGTGTGTGTGTGGGGGGGGGGGGGGGGGG
>BLSH010389339.1:1360108-1383027 GCA_018402905.1 Glandirana rugosa
AGATTTTGGTATTGTTTGACGATATCCCTTACAGCACCAGCAGGAACCTCTCCCTATAGCAGTTTGTTATGGTTTTAGAACAATAATCTGTCCCTTACAGCAACAGCAGGAACCTCTACCTATAGCAGTTTGATATGATTTTACAACAATAATCTGTCCCTTACAGCACCAGCAGGAACCTGACCCTATAGCAGTAGGAGATGATTTTAGAACAATAATCTATCCCTTACAGCAACAGCTGGAACCTGACCCTATAGCAGTAGGAGATGATTTTAGAACAATAATCTGTCCCTTACAGCAACAGCAGGAACCTGATCCTATAGAACTAGGAGATGGTTTTAGAACAATAATCTGTCCCTTACAGCAACAGCAGGAACCTGACCCTATAGCAGTAGGAGATGATTTTAGGACAATAATCTGTCCCTTACAGCAACAGTAGGAACCTGACCCTATAGAACTAGGAGATGATTTTAGAACAATAATCTGTCCCTCTAAGCAGTAGACTCTAACTAGTCCAGTCAGATTGTTCTGTAATGCAGGATGAGATGTTATTAGATCTGCAATCTGTCCCTAAAAGCAGTAGTAGTAGTAATCTCTACCTAGTCCACAATTAGATCGTTCTGTAATGCAGGATGAGATGTTATTAGATCTGCAATCTGTCCCTCACAGCACAGCAGCACCCTAAACTAGCCTGAGAGCATATGACATGCAGCACTACGTGACTCCAGCTGATACAGAGGCTGGGTCACATGATGCACTGGCCAATCACAGCCATGCCATTAGTAGGCATGGCTGTGATGGCTTCTAAGGGCAAACCAGTGAAACGCTTGTTGATTGGCTGCCCTGCAGCTATTCAACAAGCGGGAAAAAAATACCAGAACCCAAACTTTTTTTCAAAAGTTCGGGTTCGGGTCCTGAACACTGCAAAGTTCGGTACGAACCCGAACTTTACAGTTCGGGTTCGCTCAACTCTAGCAGTATTCCAACATGATAACGACCCCAAACACACCTCCAAGATGACCACTGCCTTACTAAAGAAGCTGTGGGTAAAGGTGATGGACTGACCAAGCATGTCTCCAGACCTAAACCCTATTGAGAATCTGAGGGGTATCCTCAAACGGAAGGTGGAGGAGCGCAAGGTCTCTAACATCCACCAGCTCCGTGATGTCGCCATGGAGGAGTGGAGGAGGACTCCAGCGGCAACCTGTGAAGCTCTGGTGAACTCCATGCCCAAGAGGTTTAAGGCAGTGCTGGAAAATAATGGTAGCCACACAAAATATTGACACTTTGGGCCCAATTTGGACATTTTCACTTAAGGGTGTACTCTTTTTTGTTGCCAGCGGTTTAGACATTAATGGCTGTGTGTTGAGTTATTTTGAGGGGCAGCAAATTTACACTGTTATACAAGCTGTACACTCACTACTTTACATTGTAACAAAGTGTCATTTCTTCATTGTTGTCACATGAAAAGATATAATAAAATATTTACAAACATATGAGGGGTGTACTCACTTTTGTGAGATACTGTATGTATCTTTGCAGATACAGAGTTAAATTCTTACATATCATTTATAATTATTCCTTGAGTATAGGTCTGTCCTGTACCATAAAGACTCGGTCTCTCTGCAAGGCTGAACTTTACCCGGAGATCTTGGATTCCCATCCTATGGACGGCTGAACTTTGGTCCACGCAGGCAAACCACCCACACTGCGCACAAGGACCCCCAGAAATAGCCCTGGCCTCGTGGATTTCTCAGGATCAGGAATAGATACACTTCCGCTGGTCCTTGTTGAAATATAGATTTGGCTCGATGTGAACATGTCAGCTGCAGGAACATCTGTCTGTAGAAACTCATTCCATGGAGCTTAAGGCCTATATCACTATATGTTCAGTCATGATACAAGAATTTTTATTGTGCTAAGATATTGCGGTGAAAGGCACCCATAGAACGCTATAAATTGTCTATTTAAGTGACTCTTTTTTTTTTTTAATTAAAAAGTCAAGCCACAGATTTGTAGGAGGTATGGTAAAATGCACTTCAGCCCTCCCACCTCCAAAAAAATGGTATTAGGTGGAGATATGACTCCTTACCTCCTTGTGCACATTGGGGATGAATTTGCCCCAGTGCTTTATGAAAGTGGCAAATTCCTTTCAAAAGTGCAATTTCCCTTGAAAGATGAACAGCCTTTTTGCCTTTAGTAAACTGTCTCAGTAGCCATCCAATCACCAGGCTGGATCAGTGTCCCATGGGGAAGCTCTGTAGTTTTCAGCATTCAGAACATCCAAAGTCAAAATTTTAGGGGGCTAATTGTGGCACATCAAACAGTGAGCGTGGACAAAGCACCATAAGCTGTGATGAGGATTTTTTTTTTCACAGGAAATACGAAGGGGTCTATTTTTTTACAGATTTGTGGTGTCAATGTATCCTCATTTGCTCAAAATTCACAAATTATACCCGTACAAAATGTAATTTTCTGATATTTATTTGTCTATTGCAGGATGAATGTAAGATATATTTGGCGGATCCCATTTCTTTCAGTGTTGTAAAACTAAAGGTAATTAGACGGTTACTTTTATACATGTGATTGTATAGATTTCTCTGTTGGATATAAGCGTTACTGGGTGCAACATGCAATTAGAAAAGAAAACCTTAAAAGCATTTCATTCTATGAGAAAATAATCAACCCTAGGAGAATAAACCCCTAGAAAAATGTGATGAGAATAAATACCCTAAGGACATTAGATTTTAAGAGGATAAACTCCAATACTGTCAATTCTAAGACCCCTTTCACGATGTGGACACCGAGCGTCAGCGGTAAAGCTCCGCTAGTTTAGCAGCGCTTTACCAATGTTATAGTGGCACTTTGGCAGCGCGGCGCTTTTAACCCCTTAAGGAGGGGTTAACAAGGGGTTAAAAGCGTCGGGCGCGCAGTGCTTCCGAAGCGGTGCTCAGCCAATTCGGAAGTGCTTCCCATTCATTTCAATGGGCAGGGGCGGTAGAGGAGCGGTGTATACATCGCTCCCACACCGCCCAAAAGATGCTGCTTGCAGGACTTTTTTTTCCCCTCCTGCAAGCGCACCGCCCCAGTGTGAGAGCTCTCAGGCTTTCACACTAGGGTGGATAGGGGGGAGTTTTTCAGACGCTTTACAGACGCTATTTTTAGCACTAAAGCACCTGAAGAATGTTCCGATGTAAAAGGGGTCTAATAGAAAATACCATAAGAACATTTGATTCTAAGAGAAAAAACCTTAGAAATGTTCAATCCTAAGAGAAAATATTCTAAGAACATGCGTTTAGAAGAAAAAATACCCTAAGAATATTCAGTACTAAGAGAAAATACTCTAAGAACCTTCAATTCCAAGAGAAAATACCTGAAGAGCATTTGAACCTAAGAGAAAATAGCCTAGGAACGTTCAATCCTAAGAGAAAATACCTTAAAGGGGTTGTAAAGGGTCATTTTTTTTTGTTTTTGCTTTTTAATAACAAACATGTTATACTTACCTCCACTGTGTAATGGTTTTGCACAGAGCAGCCCCCATCCTCCTCTTCTGGGGTCCCCCGGTGGCGCTCCTGGCTCCTCCTCTTCTCGAGTGCCCCCATGGAGAGCCGCTTTCTATGGGGGCACTTGTGCGACCTCGCTCATGAGTCCCGTGGCTGCGTCCATTGACACAGACAGCAGGACTCGACCCCGCCCCCGGCTCCTGCCTCACTGGATTTGATTGACAGCAGTGGAAGCCAATGGCTTCTGCTGCTATCAATCTACAATGCGGACCCAAGACAGTGGCTGGAGCTGCTGGGCTCGTCCCCGTCACTGGAACGATCGGGTTCAGGTAAGTAAAAGGGGCGCTCTGGGGGGCTGCTGCACTACAGAAAGTTTTTCACCTTAATGCATAGAATGCATTAAGGTGAAAAACTTTGAGGGTTTACAACCCCTTTAGGAACATTCGATTTTGCCCCATTCGCACAACAGCCACAGCTTTATACATTGTTTGAAATATCCCTGAAACGAATGAGCAAATGCTGATTAATTCACACAGAATGAATGTATAAGCAGTTACACTTGAATAGTTATGCATATTGTATATAAATAGGGGTCTATGATAGATTTACAAATGTTAAAGGGGAACTTCATCCAAAACCCATTTTTTTGCTCTTGGGTCTGCACATGAGGCGTACCTAGAACCTTCAGGACCCTGGTGCAAGAAACCATGAAGGGCCCCCCTGACCGCCAGGACCTCTTTTATCTGTCTGGGGTCCTTTCCATCAGTCCTGGGGCCCCTCCCTCCAAGCCCTATTACTCCTGTTGCAGGGCCCCTTATAAGCTCAGGTTCACACTGCTGCTACTTACCAACCGACACAAAGTCACATGACAAGTCAAAACACATTAATTTCAAAGGGTGCCGTCTTAATTAATGTGACTCAAGTGGCAGCGACAAAAAAAAAAAAGGTTCCTGTACTACTTTTCTGAGACTTTGATGTAATTTGAGTGCTATAGACTGCAATGTTAATTCACAAACATAGGAAGCAAGTTGCAGGGCTTTGGGGTCGCAGCAGTGTGAACCAAGCCTTACGGGCCCGCAGCAGGACCCTTTCACATTTTCTGTAGCAGGCCCCCTTCCTTGGGGTCCCTCCACAGTAGTGGAACGCCAGGGCCCAGTTCCAAGTGCTGCCTTTGTGACCCTGGTAATTCCCACCACTGGTCTGCATACCTGATGTGGCCATTATGAAGGTTTACTTTGTTCCTAAAGCCTTGTACACACGGGCAGATTGTTGGCCAACTGAACGTCCAACTTTTGTCCAAATTGGCTGTCGGCGGTTGTGTCTAGCATACTGATGGTAGTCAAGTAATTGGCCAACAAAGCCGAACGTAGTGACTTGTTATGAGCGTATAGCGAGGAAGTTTGTGAATTAGGAACACAGGTTTACACGACTGAACACTTCCTGGATCCCGACCATGCGTGTTTGTACTTCCAACTTTTTGTGGGCCAACTTCTGTACACACGAGCCAACAATCAGCCAACGCCTTGTTGATCAACAAAGGTTTTCCAGTCTTGTCAGCCAACTTCTGTTGAGCGACAATTGGAAACTGGCTGTCGAATCATGCATACACACGATCGGATTATCGCCCAACAGGCTGTTGGACGACTGTTGTTGGACGATTATCGGACCGTGTGTACGGGCCTTAGGATGGACAGGAACAGGGTCAGGAATAACAGAAGGGAGATCTCACTGTTGGAGCATCCAAGACATAAGACCTCACCCAGACCACCAGGCTCCTTTTATAACTAAAATATACTTATGGGTGGCCCAGCCCTTTGAAATGCACAGCTAAGCAAAAATGAAGGCATGCCACAGCACTGGTTAATGTAAAAAAAAAAAAATCTGTTGAACTTCATAGCTAAATGGGTTTAAAGAGGAAGTAAACCCAGATTGGGTTTACTTCCTCTGTATTCCCCTGCAAAGTAGACGCATAATGGGCTACTATGCATCGGATAGTAGCCCATTATGTGCCATTTACCTACAAAGAAGCCTGTGACGTCCAGTGATGTCCCCTGTGCTGGCAGCATCCATCTTCAGCCCTTCTTCCTTCGGGGCCCACGGCTCCGGCTCTGTGACTCGCATGATGTCACTCCCGCGCATGCACGCAGGAGCCGCCAGTCACGGCACGATCACAGGGAAGAAACGGCACGGAGGCCATTTCTTCACTGCACATGTGCCGAAATGACGTCGGCACGTCTAGTACACTGCATATCTCCTGAACCGTGCAGGTTTTGGAGATATGCAGGCACCTACAAGTAAACCTTATTATAGGCTTACCTGTAGGTTAAAGTGGTTGTCACGAGTTGACAACCACTTTAATTCTTTGAAAAGTATTTAAAATAATGTCAGAAATATCCAGCGCTCACCGTGTACAAATGCAAGCCCAAGAAATACATAACATAACAGTGCTAAACATAATTTGTATATTCTGGGATACCATGCCTCTATTTTTCTAATCATAATTAAATCTAAATTGAAAAAACTACCTAAATGTTCACACTGCAGTTCTCACCATCACACCATGCTCCTTAACCAGCATAATAATAATAAAAGATGTACATACATACTTAACTACAAAAAGATGTCAGCAGAGACATTAAAGGTCACACCGCACCTGCATGTAACTGATTAAAAGGTTACCTTGTACAGGTCCACACCTCTGTGCAAAGCTGTACTTCAATAAGCTGATCCTTTAGTACACGTTTAAAGGGAAAACACATTTTTTTTTAACCCATAATGGATATTTTTTTGAGCTATAAAGTTAAAATAGAGGTAAACCCAATCACTAAAATCTTATATGAGGTTTAACATGTTGAATCTCAACCAAACTTCGTTTAAATCAGCGAACTACAAAAAAATTACCTAATGGTTGGCTCACCACAGGTTTGATGTTATCCGCAGGTTTGCAAAAATGACATTAAGGCCAAACTGGTCTTTGCAGCTGTCAGCTTGTAGTCCTCAATGAACTACCAGGGCACAGTCGAGCGCTCTGCAGGACCGTGGCATTACACCCACAATCTCCTGATCGTGGGTGCAATGCCTTACAAGTTCCTAACAAAAAAAAGAAAAATGAATGCATATTTTTTTACCTGCAAAAAAAATGTGCATTTATTATTTTTTTTTGTAAAGTTGGACTTATCCTTTAGACCCCTTTCACACTGAGGCAGTTTTCAGGCGTTTTAGCGCTAGAAATAGCGCCTGTAAAACGCCCGAAATCTGCCTCCCATGCTGCTGGGGTGGTGCGCTTGTGGGACGGGAAAAAAAGTC
Organism: Glandirana rugosa; assembly: GCA_018402905.1. Classification (NCBI taxonomy): domain Eukaryota; kingdom Metazoa; phylum Chordata; class Amphibia; order Anura; family Ranidae; genus Glandirana; species Glandirana rugosa. The sequence goes on from BLSH010389339.1 coordinate 1,366,918, forward strand.
CTGCAAACAGCATCTGCGGGGCGGTTTGGGAGCGGTGTATACAGCACTCCCAACCTGCCCCTGCCATTGGAATGAATGGGCAGCGCTTCCGAAGAGCCGCAACACTGGTATTTTTAACCCCTTCTTGGGGGTTAAAAACTCCCCGCTAGCAGCCAAAAAGTGACGCTTAAACAGTGGTAAAGTGATGGTTTACCGCTAACGGACTCGCAGCCCCAGTGTGAAAGGGGTCTTAAATCAGATAAATACAGTGCAGATGCATCAAAACAAAGGTTTGTGCAGTCTCACAGTTAGTTTCCTTTAGAAAGCAGCCGCAACTTGAATAGAAAAACATGTCCCCTGCCAGTATGCTGTAGAGAAAGACACCCCTTTGCGTGGAAGCAGTGGTCTCTCTGCAGAGATCTGATATGCCCCCCTGCTGAGTCAGACCTAAAGCTCTCCAATCAGCAGAGAGCATGAACTTTGCTGACTAGAGATCTTCAGTTTATCTCATTGGGATTGGTTCTTCTCTAGAGCATGCTGGCAAGGGCAGGTTTTTTTTACGCATGATGTGGCTGCTTGCTAAAGAAAACTATCTGTAAGACTTTACACAACTTTTTATCTATCCTAACAACCCTGTAAACATAGCTGTATAATACATTTTGTTTTTGGGTACAGGGCCATTTTAGGAGCATAGAAAGTAGGAAGTAGAAAAAAGGGGTGTGTAGAAAAATAAAATGCAATATAATGTGAGCATACATAAAAAACAGAAAATCACGCTTGCAGCGTGTCTCTAATACATGCACATTTCACAATGTTTTTCTTTTCTTTTTTATTTCACAATGTTTTAAACCTTTAGCCCTCGTTCACACTGACCACAGCTTTGAAATCATCCGACTTCACTCGCACGATTTCAGCCCGACTTTGGGAGTGACTTGAAAGATGCGTGTGCGGGTTCAGGCACGGATGTCTATTGAAGTCGCCAAAAGTAATGCGGGAACTACTTTTGGAAATCGGTGCGGAGCTGCAAAGTCAGCATCGCACCAATTGGGACGGTGCCATTGCCGGCAATAGGCTGCAATTTGACCTGTCAAATCACACGTCAAATCGCGCCGATGTGAACGGGGGCTTAAAGACCCTACAAGTACAGACAAATTCCTGCTGATCTGCCAGAAATGCACTTAGCTCATAAATTCCTATATAGGCTGACAACATACAGCTTTTTTGTGTACTGAGTGGTGTCAGCCCTGCCCATTGTTTTTTGCGAAAATACTTAACCTTGCCTACTATTATTTTATCTGCAGCATAAAGACTAATTGGCTTGTAATCCAAGATAATACAGATATAAATTGCTTTTAATAAATATGGTATATTTAAAGCTGAACTCCAGTCACAAAAACTTTCATCTACATACAGTATCTCACAAAAGTGAGTACACCCCTTAGATTTTTGTAAATATTTTATTATATCTTTTCATGTGACAACACTGAAGAAATTATACTTTGCTACAATGTAAAGTAGTGAGTGTACAGCTTGTATAACAGTGTAAATTTGCTGTCCCCTCAAAATAACTCAACACACAGCCATTAATGTCTAAACCGCTGGCAACAAAAGTGAGTACACCCCTAAGTGAAAATGTCCAAATTGGGCCCAATTAGCCGTCTTCCTTCCCTGGTGTCATGTGACTCCATAGTGTTAGAAGGTCTCAGGTGTGAATGGGGAGTCGTGTGTTAAATTTGGTGTTATCGCTCTCACTCTCTCATACTGGTCACTGAAAGTGCAACATGGCACCTTATGGCAAGGAACTCTCTGAGGATCTGAAAAAAAGAATTGTTGCTCTACATAAAGATGGCCTAGGGCCGGCCCTACCATGGATCCCAGTGGGTCCATTGGACCCAGGCAGCACTTTGAAAGGGGCAGCAATTTGAACCACGGCCACCTCTCCTTCTCTTCTATTAAATTGACGACCAAAATGACAACTGCCCCCTGAACCCCTCCGTCTGCCCCTATACTACCCTAGCCCACCCTCTATACTGCCCTAGCCTGTCTATATAGTACCCCAGCCTGCCCCATACTGACCTAGCCTGTCCACATACTACCCTAGCCTGTCTATATACTACCCTTACCTGCCTCTATACTACCCTAGCCTGTCCATATACTACCCTAGCCTGTCTATATACTACCCTTACCTGCCTCTATACTACCCTAGCCTGTCTATATACTGCCCTAGCCCCCCCTTGGAATTGAACATAATGGTATGTCACATTATTTTGCACATAGACAAGGTGCTGTTGCATGTAAATCTGACTTCCTGATACATTTAATTTTAATTTTAGTTTGAATTATCATGATATAAAATAATGGATGTGGGGGGGCCTTTCGGTGGGCGTGATTTTTTTCGGGTGGGGGGGGGGTGGTGGAGGGCAGCATTTCATTCTGGGACCCAGGCAGCACAAGGTCTTGGGCCAGCCCTGCCAAGACCCAGCATTTTTCCATATAAAATGTGGCATAATCACTGTGATGTACATAGCCTATGCAGAGAGAAAAGCTGTGGGATTGGTCCAACAAACTCCTCCTGCAGGCTGCCTGCAGAAAACTACAGGAGGAGGCGGAGACAAGACCAGTCACCCTGCACAAGTAGAGAGAGCAGCAATGGCCGGTCTTTATTACAGGAAGCTCCTTCACAGAGGCAAAGTATCACACTGGATTACTGCACAGATCTGGAAGAAATACACAAAGCACACCAAGAGTCAAGAAAGAATACACAAGGCTCTTGTATTTGAACAATATTTGCTTACCTCGGAGTTCAGCTTTAAGAAACCAAAAGGGAGCAAATAAAAGAGGTTCGCTGTTAGGGGGAATAGTATGGTGGTGTAGCGGTCTGCACATACAGTGTAATTGGAGGCACTTCCTGATGGTTGATTTGTGGATACATTTGCACACAGTTGGCGCAGGTGACCATAAATATAAGTCACACCTAGGTGATCACAGATCTGATACACACTGTAAAGTTTAGCTTGCAGTAGAAGCACCCAGAGGAGAGAAGCGGTGTCCTTTCCCATGTACAAAATCTACATACAGTATTATGACAACCATACCAGTTTGTCAAGTAAAAAGAAAAGCCAGACTGCTATCAGTAGTGGACTTATTATTACAACAATGTATGGAATTACCAGAAAGGTAACTTTTTTCTAGAATGTACATTATACAATAAAGCAAAACCCTATCTTCACTATACCAACAGTTCTGACATAACAAGGCAGGGCAATGAAGTGACAGGCTTGGCATTATAGGACATCAAGGTGACTTAGCCATAACTTACTGGATTCTATAAGGACAGGAACACTATGGGGCTAATTTAATAAAGGCAATTAGACTGTGCACTTTGCAAGTACAGTTGCTCCAGAGCAGTGGTCTCCAAACTGAGGCCCACGGGCACTTTTCCTACCAATGGCCCCAACAGTGGGGCACTACTCTTCCCACTGACACCAATGATGGGGCACTATTCTTCCCACTGACACCAATGATGGGGCACTATTCCTCTCACTGACACCAATGAAGGGGCACTATTCCTCCCACTGACACCAATGATGGGGCACTATTCCTCCCACTGACACCAATGATGGGGCACTATTCCCCCCACTGACACCAATGATGGGGCACTATACCTCCCACTGACACCAATGATGGGGCACTATTCCTCCCACTGACACCAATGATGGGGCACTATTCCTCCCACTGACACCAAAGATGGGGCACTATTCCTCCTCCTAATACCAGCAATGGGACACTATTCATCCCAGTGACACCAGTTATGGTGCAGTATTTCTTCCCCTAATACCAAAAATGGGGCAATATTGCTCCCACTGATACCAACGATGAGGCATTTTCTACTCACACTGGCCACAGTCCGACCCCCTCAAAGTCTGAAGGACAGTAAACTGGCCCTTTTGTTCAGAAAGTTAGGAAACCCTTGCTCCAGAGGAAGGAATGCAAGGAATTCCCAATCACATGCCAGAAAAAAAACAAAAAACAAAAAAACAGAATTTTTGCTTGCGCATGATTGGATCTTGGAAATCAGCAGTGCTTCCCCTCATTTACTAAGCTCTTGCAAAGTGCACAGTCTATTTGCCTTTAGTAAATCAACCCTTATGTGGGCGAAGTTTGGATGTTCTTTCTATGTTTGAGTGGATCTGAAAACATATTCTCCCAGAAGAAGGGAGATATAATTACTCTATACAAATACATAAATGGGTTATATAGTAAACGCTGGCAAAGTCGCTTGCTTTGAAGTCATTGCAAAAGACAAGGGGGCGCTGTGTGGACCTGGAGCAAAAGAGTTTTAACTTCACAATATGCAAAGGACACCTTACGGTCAGGACGCGTTCAACATTGTAACGTTGCAAAGCACTGTGCAAACTGTTGGCACTATATAAATCCCGTATTATAATAATAGTAATAGTGTTCACACTGGTGTGTTGCTTTAGTGTGGACTGTTGTGTAGCATAAGTACATACAGTATATATACAATATAAATATATATATATACACTGTCCACAGTATACTGTATATAGGAATTTGTGTAGGGTGGCCCATTGTGGGGCATCAGTGTGTATTTATATATATAATCGCTTAGTCGCTGGGTCAGGATAGTGTGTGTGTGTGAATATAGTATATTTGTATCCATATTGTACAAGGTGCAGAGTGGGATGTCACCCAGTCCCTACCACCTCGTCAAATCAGAGAATGGCTTGCATTCATTCAGAAAATGCTCTGCTTTGTATTTTCTGATTAGTGCCCGTGCCTAGCCTTTACAGATCCGCGCTATAGATGGAAGACGTCTACAGCGCGGATCTGAATCTCCAGGTGGACGTCCATGGACGTCCGCCCCTTTACACACCCCCTGCGCGCACTCACAGGCGGCGGCGGCGCGCGCGACCGCCGCACGCTCCGTGGGCTTGCCCGCGGGTAGGGCAGACTCGATGTCCGCTCCTGACCCGCGATCACCTGCAAAGCTGTAGAACGGGGAACCGCCAATGTAAACACGGCGGTTCCCTGTTCTGTGAGAGGGGGACAAGCAGATCTACTGATCCCTGTCACTGGGATCAGTTAGATCTGTTATGTCCTGGCCCACCCCGCCCCCCCCACAGTTAGAACACGCCCAGGGAACATAGTTAACCCCTTCACTGCCCCCTGCAGGTTAACCCCTTCACTGCCAATGACATTTATACAGTAATCAGTGGACATTTAAATTTCTGATCGCTGTATAAATGTCATTGGTCCCAAAAATGTGTCAAAAATGTCCGACATGTCCCCCCAAATATCGCAGTCCCGATAAAAATCGGAGATCGCCGCCATTACTAGTAAAAAAAAAAAAAAAATAATAAAAACGCCATAAATCAATTCCCATAGTTTGTAGACGCGATAACTTTTACGCAAACCAATCAATAAACGCCGATTGCGATTTTTTTTGTACCAAAAATGTGTAGAAGAATATAAATCGGCCTAAACTGATGAATTATTTTTTGGATATTTATTAGAGCAAAAAGTATAAAATATTGTTCTTTTTTCAATAATGTCGCTCTTGGTTTTGTTTATAGCGCAAAAAATAAAAACCGCAGCAGTGATCAAATACCACCAAAAGAAAGCTCTATTTGTGGGAAAAAAAGGACATCAATTTTATTTGGGTACAACGTCACACGACTGCGCAGTTGTCATTCAAAATGCGACAGCGCTGAAACCTGAAAATTGGTCTGGGCAGGAGGGGGGTTTAAGTGCCCAGTAAGGAAGTGGTTAAAGGCCAACCATCAGTGTTCACAATGCAGTATGGCAGCCACTAAGCATGGCACCTGGAAGCTAGTGTAGATCACTGGAGTAGCGATGTCTACTTCAGTGATTTCCAGGTTCCAGGGATATTGGCCAGATATGGTATCTGCATAGTTACATTGGTCCAACTAGGTATTAAATAATCATACCTATACAGTATTTCTTTTAAAAGAAACAGCTAAATGTCTTGTCCTTACTCCAGCCTGTGACTGGACAGTGAAAGGAGAAGCAGCGGAATAGTGACCTTATCTCTCTGTCTCTGTACTCACCCCTCCTATAAGCATGTTCTTTGCTAGCACATGAGCACTGCAGCACAACTGATTGGCTCTTCTGCTGTATAAAGACAAGGAAGAGGCTGATTCCAAGTCAAATCCAGGAACTTACACTGCTTGTATTTAAAAAAACTAATAATTGATTGTTGTATTAATGCATACAGAGCTTCATTAATGTGTCTTTTATATCTAACTGGAGCTCCTCAGCTTTAAAACAATTCATAGAGACCATGCCAGAAAAAAGACTAGGATGACAGGAAGTTTATTCTGATCAGGATATCCCTTGATGATGTTCAAAATATGCCTGGAATGGTTAATTAGCATGTCAGAGAAATCGGAGGAAATGATATCTCAGCTCTCGGCCACTGTGTTTCTGTCACTTTTCGCTGCCTCTTATCTGCAGGAAACTGTCTCATTGCTTGTGAACGAGCCGGAGATTGTGACTCATAGCTGGGCACCCTGTCAAGTTCTATTTGGATGCTAAATTTCCACATTAATGGTAGTTAATGTCAAAGTGGATGTATTAGATGGGAGACCAAAGCTTTCAGGGTAGGCCCCACATGCAGAAAAAGTGAAAGTTTGATCATGACTACCGCATGCAGAAAAAGTGAAAGTCTGACTACCGTCACGTGATCCATCATGGAGCCAGTGATATACCTCCTCCTTAATGATAACTATAATTTCCTCTTATCATAAACTCATCCAAATTTTATCACCAACTATGATCCAACTTATTATTATTATTAAATATTGTAACTGAACTAAATGTTATTTGTATTATGAAGGTTAAGTATTTATTTAGTTCCATTCTGCAAATAGAAATGCATACCTCCTAGTTTTATAAGATGGGAAAGAGGGACCCCAATTAAGCACAGAATATGTAGGCAAAGAGCACATACTCACTAAACTCCCAATAACATGGCTCATGATGCATAACTTGCAAGCTGTGGGCATAGGAGATACGCCCTAAAAACATACCTCCTGCACCTTGCTTCCCTTTCCCTGATGCAACTCCCTCTGCCATCTTTTCCAGCAAAACTTAGTATGGAAGACCAGAATCCAAGTTAAACTGGCTTAAATTTTGGCTGCTTCCTGTTGAATTGGCTGAAATTTTAGCTGTGAGTTGACCTGTTGGTACCATCTGACCAGTGGCGGCTGGTGCTCCATTTTTTTTTGGGGGGCAAAATCCCCCCCCCATCTTGCAAGCCGGCTTGCCAGCCCTGCTTTTAGCTGTGAGTTGACCTGTTGGTACCATCTGACCAGTGGCGGCTGGTGCTCCATTTTTTTTGGGGGGGGGTGGCAAAATCCCCCCCCCCCTTGAAAGCCAGCTTGCCAGCCCTGCGCGCAAGCCCACCAGCCCCGCACTTACCCCATCCAGGTCCCAGGTGGCTTTGGCGGTTTCCCCCGGTTCTCCTCCTGGCCTATCCAGTCGCTTCTCCTCCCGTCCAATCCAGTCTCAGGACCCGCTCCCTGTCCTGATTGGCCGGGAGGAGAAGCAGGAAGGCAACAGCAAATGTTGTTACTATTGTCACAAGTGGGTGGGCTCAGGGCACAGTGCACTGCTCCACGAGCCCACCCTTTTTGAAGCCAATTAGAGCCTCCGGGTCTAATCATGTGCTTCGGGAAAAGAAAAACCCTGTAGAACTCTATGCATCTGGCGCCCCACATGGAGATTAGGGGCCGGGCGTATAGAGATTAGGGGGGTGGTGCCCTTATGGACGGGCCGGTGCTGCATCTGACTCAACAGATTTTAAACTATAAAATCAAAGGAGCCAGGTGGAAAATTGTCAGCCGAACAGTGACAGCTACCAATCACATGCAGCCATTGTTCAGGTATTCAGACAGCCACATCTAAATATGACAGCTGGCAGTGTTTAGCATGGATGGTGGAATCAGGTGGAATAAAGACATATATGGCTATCCATGGCTTTTCATCTCTATCTGTGTTCCTGTTGCAGATTTTCCTACATTACCTGTTTGGGAAAACCGTTATCAGCAAGACAGAAGATGAGGGAAGTCTTTGAAACTGAGCTCTAGATTAAACCTAATCAGGAGCAGGATTAAACCTAATGGAAACGAAATAAAACGTTTGGGCTGGACATACACTTTAAACGCTAAGTCTGTCTTTCATACCATGTTTCATGTTACACCCATATTTAGGGTGTAACATGAAACATGACCACAGTCTTCAGCACCCTCACCCACAAACCTCCTCCCCTTTCCTTACAGAAGTAGGGGATTCCTCTCCCTGCTGGCTCCTGTCATTTTTGAAATTGGCAGGGGTTGTGCGTGACTCCACCCATACAGCCGCATCATTAATTCAGAGGAATCTGCGCATGCAAAATCTATAGCTCCCATCTACCTCTATGACAGAGGGGCTAATAGTTCTCAAACATCATCACACGTGTGGACCATTGGTACTTCCTTAGCTTAGTAAGTGAAGGTCTGTACCACGTGGCTAGAGGAATAGTCTGCACAGCCATGCACCTACAATCCATACACACTATACTAATCTACATTGCTATTGTAGTATTGTAGTACTTAATTTTGCCATTTCACTGTTAATTAAAGGCTAAGTCCACCTTTTGCAATAAATAAATAGATAAATAAATATATACATATATATATATATATATATATATATATATATATATATATATATATATTTACCACTTGCTTACTGGGCACTTAAACCCCCTCCTGCTCAGGCCAATTTTCAGCTTTCAGCGCTGTCACTGGCAATTGAGCAGTCATGCTACACTGTACACACATGACATGTTTATCACTTTTTCACACAAAAAGAGCTTTCTTATGGTGGTATTTAATCACTGCTGGGTTTATTTTTTGCTAAAAAAAGACAAAAAAATTTGAAAAAAAAAACGTTTCATAGTTTGTTATAACATTTTAAAAACAGGTAATTTTTCTCCTTCATTGATATGCGCTGATGAGGCAGCACTGATGGGCACTGATAGGCTGCACTGATAAGGTGGAACTGACAGGCACTGATAGGTGACACTGGTGGGCACTAATGAGGCGGCACTGGTGGGCACTGATAGGTGGCAGTGATGGACACTGATGGGTGGCACTGAATGGCACAGATGGGTGACACTGAAGGGCACTAATAGGTTGCACTAATAGGTGGCACTGATGGGCACCGATGGGTGGTGCTGATGGGCACTGGTAGGTGACACTGATAGGCTGCACTCATAGGTGGCACTGATGATGAGACACTGATGAGCACTGGTTGGCAACACTGATGGGCATTGATATGTGGCACTGGTAGGTGGCACTGGTGGGCACTGGTAAGTGGCACTGATCTCCTAGATTGTAAGCTCTAACGAACAGGGCCCTTGGATTCCTCCTGTATTGAATTGTATTGTAATGTCTGCCCTAATATTGTAAAGCGCTGCGCAAACTGTTGGCGCTATATAAATCCTGTATAATAATAATAATAATAATATGCACTTGAAGGTAGCACTAGTGGGCACTAGCAGGTGGCACTGGAGGGCAATGCATAGCAGCAGTGCCCCCCCCCTGTTCGGGACCAATATCCCTCTATCAGCGTGAGGGGAAAAAAAAAGCCAATTACCGATCTTCTGTTTACATCGCGTGATCAGCTGTCATTGGCTGACAGCTGATCACATGGTAAGGGACCAGGACCGGCCCCTTACTCTGATCTGTGATCAGCCGAGTCTCATTGACTAAGTGATCACAGAGTGCGCCGCGGCCACTGGGGGCTGGCAGCCAGCTCATGCACGGGAGGATGTCTATTGACGCCCTCCTGACAATTAAGGCCAGCGCTATAGCTGAACGACGGGGGCTGGAAAGGGTTGAATGCCCATTTTTTAATTAATCAGTATTTAGCATTTATTTGTTGTTTTTTTCTATAATTTTTTAAAAATTGTATTTATTTTTTTTTGTGCACCGATCTTGGAGGTACTGCCATACCAGGTCGATGCATAGAGTGGACAGAGCAAGCTCTTCTTCCATCTCCCTGTGCTAAAAATCCATTTAACCGCTTCCACACTGCACGCGGTATATTTACTGTGGACGCGTCCTGCAAATCGCCGTAAAAAGGCGGCGATTCACGCAGGTGCAGTTAGGGGGTGAGTGCGCGGCGCGCTCTTGTGCCCAACACACTCCAGAGGAGTGTGCCCACGGCTCGGCCGGACCCGATGTCCGCCGGCGAGCCGCAATGAGCTGCCAGAGCCAAAGAGCGGGGAACCGCCGATGTAAACACGGTGGTTCCCCGCTCTATCAGTGCGGCATGGGAGATCTACTGATCCCTGTCACTGGAATCAGTTAGATCTCTCATGCCCATGGTAGCCCAGCCCCCCCCACAGTAAGAACACACCCAGGGAACACGATTAACCCCTAGATCGCCCCCTGCAGGTTAACCCCTTCACTGCCAATGACATTTATGCAGTAATCAGTGGACATTTAAATTTCTGATCGCTGTCTAAATGTCATTGGTCCCAAAAAAAATGTCAAAAATGTCCAACATGTCCGCCCCAATATCGCAATAATGCCAAAAATAGCAGATTGCCACCATTACTAGTAAAAAATTTAAATCCCAGAAATTAATTCTCATTATCCGTAAACGCGGCAACTTTTGTGCAAACCAATCAATAAACGCCGATTGCGATATTTTTTACCAAAAATATAAGGAAGAATATAAATCGGCCAAAACTGATGAAAAAAATGTTTTTTTATATTTTTTTTTGGGGGGGATTTGAATTTTAGCAAAAAGTAAGAAATATTTTTTTTTTTTTGCAAAATTGTTGCTCTTTCTTTGTTTATAGTGGCGATCAGAAATGACGCAGCGGTGATCAAATGCCACCAAAAGAAAGCTCTATTTGTGGGAAAAAAAGGACGCAAATTTAGTTTGGGTACAACGTCGCACGACCGCGCAATTGTCAGTTAAAGCGACGCAGTGCCGAATCGCAAAAAGTGCTCTGGTCCTAACCTGGGAAATCCTTACGGGGGTGAAGTGGTTAATATATGGTCTCTAGATAGGGGTCATATATATATATATATTTTTTACGAAAGGTAGGTGGACTTATCCTTTAAGTAACATAAAAATGGCATGGCAAAATGAACAAAAATGTAAACTGAAGCTTCACACCACTGCTAAAAGGTCCACATGTGACGTAATTTCAATAAATGTTAGGGGGACAATCGAAAAAAAATGCCAACACATTCTAGGGGACCAAAACAGCCTTCCTTTTCAGGGCTTAGTATTGAAAACAATACAAATGGTCTAGTGACAGTGAACTGTACCTTTAATGATATTTATTCCGGTGGGCACAAACTTATTAGGACCTACAACAGCACCGCAGAATGATATTGTTTGTATTTGGAAGAATTTGTAGAACCTTCTTGATGGATCAAGGCCTAGATGCTTGTTTTTGTAAAAGAGGGAATAAGAAGTGAAGGATGTTGACAAGAGTGGAAGGAAGAGAGTTTTGGCGAGAGTTTACTTATAGAAAGGATGATTCGGAGGGAGGAAATCCTGCAGGCTGTGTTTCATTACAAAGGCTGTGTTGGGATCCTGGCCCACCTTGTAGAAGGCAGCGACCATTCCTAAGACTTCCTTTCACTTTCTACATGAGCAATAAGCTCCAGCTTTCCCCCTTCCCCAAGTCACACTTCTTGGCTCTTCTTCACACATGCCATCCCGCTAACTGTGAAGGAGCTTTATTGAGATTCCAACATTCTTCCTCCAGTAATGAAGACAACAGGAACAAACTGGCACCCGCTTTAGCTTTGTTTACAAAACCTTCCTTTGTAAAATGAGATGGTGGGGCCCTGGCTTGGCCATCTCTAGCGCTCAGTGCCAACACCCTCAAATTCCTGGGACTGAAAACCAAGCGGGCGTTGAAAGATGGCAAACAATAATGAAGAGTGATCGACATAAGCACTCGCTGCGACTCTTCGCTCAAGAGCTTGTTAAAGAGCAGATCCAGGGCTCACAGACAGACATTGTATTTAAATGAACTTTGGCGAAGGCCAACGATTCTTATCAGACGCGATCTGGCACCTTGTCAAACTTGTTGTGTGTGACAGACCCAGCCAAGAGTGTCATAACCAAGGAGCGTTTAGGGGGGCTCGATAATCCTTCTGGTCTAACCTGTCAGGATACACTGTAACACGGGCTATATCCGTCTGTCTCTTATTTTTAACCGCAGAACAGGTTTTCCATTTGCCCATGTTTGTTTAGTATAACTGCAAGCATAGACTGTATTGGCCCAGCACAGATGGGAGATTTCAGCCAACTTTGCTGTACATCAGTGGGCCCCCTTGCACCCTTTTGCAGGGTGATCATATAGCCGGCCATACACTAATAGATTTTCCAGTGAACAATCTTAGGAAAATTCCCAATATAACATTTGGTAATACTGTAAAGCCTCGTACACACGGGTACGACGGTCGTACGACCGAACAGCCCAAATCGTATGTTGGCTGTTGTGTCTCGCGTACTGACATGCACTAAGCGATCGTACGACCAAGCCTAATGTGGTGACGTGCTACGAGCGTATAACAAGGAAGTTCAGGTGAATGCGATTTGTGAATTAGGAACGTAGGTTTCCCAGAACGGACATTTCCGGGCATTCCTGACTTCTGAGCATGCCTGTTTTGCACAGAACAACTTTGTTGGACCAACTTCTCATACGACCGCTTGTTGTACAACCAAGGTTTTCTAGTCTGCTCATCCAACTTCTGATGTACGACCGCCGTACTTCAGCTGTTCTAGTCGCGCATACTAACGGTCGGATGATCGTACAACAAGCTGTATACGACCATTTTCATACGATGGTCGCACAGTGTGTACAGGGCTTTAGAGATCGAGCAAATGTCATTCGAAATTTCTTGTTTAGCTTTAAAGCGGCACTTCAGTCTCAACCAGTTTTAACCACTTCAATACCGAAAACTATTTTGGCACTCCTCTCCTACATGTAAAAATCATATTTTTTTTGCTAGAAAATTACTCAGAATCCCCAAACATTATATATGTTTTTTTTTAGCAGAGACTCTAGGGAATAAAATGGCGATCGTTGCAACTTTTTATGTCACAGGGTATTTTTCAAACGCTTTTTTTTTTCATGAATTAAAAAAAAAAACAGTAAAGTTAGCCCAGTTTTTTTTTTATATAATGTGAAAGATGATGCTACACCGGGTAAATAGATACCTAACATGTCACGCTTTAAAATTGCGCATACACGTGGAATGGCGCCAAACTTTGGTACTTAAAAAATCTCCATAGGTAATGCTTTAACATTTTTTTTTTTTTTACAGATTGATGTAACTTTCTTTATAATGTGATATAACTTTTGTTATAATTGATATAACTTTCTTTATAATATGAGATTCAGGTGTAGTTCATTATTTATCACAAATATTCATACATTAATATTTCATAATATTAAATTGTTGGTCAACCCCTCCTTACAGTTTGATCCCATCTGGGGTAAGTGGGGTCTGACTAACAAACAGATAGCAATACATATTATCCTTCTTCTGTACCTTGGTTCTTGGAAAAAAGAACAGATTCAGTGGCTTCAGCTGATTGGCTCACATATACACCATATTACCAAAAGTTTTGGGACACCTGCCTTTACACGCACATAAACTTTAATGGCATCCCAGTCTTAGTTCAATATTGAGGGTTGGCCCACCCTTTGCAGCTATAACAGCTTCAACTCTTCTGGGAAGGCTGTCCACAAGGTTTAGGAGTGTCTATGGGAATGTTTGACAAAAAAAAAAGCATTTGTGAGGTCAGACACTGATGTTGGATGAGAAGGCCTGGCTCGCAGTCTCCACTCTAATTCATCCCAAAGGTGTTCTATCAGGTTGAGGTCAGGACTCTGTTCAGGCCAGTCAAGATCCTCCACCCCAAACTCATCCATGTCTTTATGGACCTTGCTTTGCGCACTGGTCCAAATCATTTGGTGGAGGAGGAATTATGGTGTGGGGTTTTTTCCAGGTGTTTGGCTTGGTCCCTTAGTTCCAGTGAAGGGAACTCTAAAGGCATCACCATACCAAGACACTTTGGACAATTTCATGCTCCCAACATGGTGGGAACAGTTTGGGGATGGCCCCTTCCTGTTCCAACATGACTGCACACCAGTGCACAAAGCAAGGTCCATAAAGACATGGATGAGCGAGTCTGGGGTAGAGGAACTTGACTGGCCTGCACAGAGTCCTGACCTCAACCCGATAGAACACCTTTGGGATGATTTAGAAGGAGACTGTGAGCCAGGCCTTTTGATTAAATCTAATTTTGCTAATTTAAACTGAATTTTCACTTAGACTTAGATTTTGCCTTCCCAATGGACTCCAATTCATTTCACCAAGATTTCCCAATTTTCATTCAAATTCTGAATTTTGCTTCTCCATACTGAGTGCCAGACTTTCGCCGCGTCACATGGTATGCGCTTCACGTCTTTTAAATCCATTTACGCTTAGGAAACCTGACCAAACATTCTCATCTGAAGACATTCCAAAGTGCGGAAACCTTTCCCAACTGTTTGGTTTGTCATTTTGTGAAGAAGTGTAGCACATCAGAGCTGTTGTGGGTTTACTACATAAGGACATGTTAATACAGGAGAGGCCCGCTGATTACGCCGTGCAGACAGAGGGGGAATTCCACTCGTGTCTGCAGAGAGCTGTATACACACTGCAAGCTTCTTAGTACAATGCACTTCTCATGTCTGTGCACACAGAATATACAACGCTCTGCTCCTTAGGCGGATTCTTTGAGGCCCACATGAGCAAGTAAAAGTTCATTCCAATTTTATATGTCAGTTTGATTAATAAAGTAGGATTTTGTACATTTATTTGGAGTGCAATCATTATTTAAAAAATGGATATTTGTTGAGCTGAGAATGAGCCAGATCAGCATCCAGGTTTTGTCTGATGGCTGTAACATGGGCAGGGCAGCCATCAGAAATTTTGGGGCCCCTTACACAGCTTTAGACCTGGCCCCCCCCCCCGTCTGACCACCAACATTCCCCGGGGCTCGCCCACTGGCCATCCCACCACATCTGCCCGTTGGGCATCCCACCACATCTGTCCGCTGGCCATCCCACCACATCCACCCGCTGGCCATCCCACCACATCCACCCGCTGGCCATCCCACCACATCCGCCCGCTGGCCGTCCCTCCACATCTGCCCGCTGCCCATCCCACCACATCCACCCACTGGCCATCCCACCACATCCACCCGCTGACCGTCCCACCACATCCACCCACTGGCCATCCCACCACATCCGCCCGCTGGCCATCCCACCACATCCACCCGCTGGTCATCCCACCACATCCACCTGCTGGT
This sequence comes from Glandirana rugosa, assembly GCA_018402905.1. Taxonomy (NCBI): domain Eukaryota; kingdom Metazoa; phylum Chordata; class Amphibia; order Anura; family Ranidae; genus Glandirana; species Glandirana rugosa. The sequence goes on from BLSH010389339.1 coordinate 1,382,323, forward strand.
CATCCCACCACATCCGCCTGCTGGCCATCCCACCACATCCGCCCACTGGCCATCCAACCACATCCGCCCGCTGGCCATCCAACCTCATCTTCCCGCTGGCCATCCCACCACATCCGCCCACTGGCCATCCCGCCACATCTGCCCACTGGCCATCTCACCACATCCACCTGCTGGCCATCTCACCACATCCGCCCGCGGGCCATGCCACCACATCTGCCCACTGCCCAGGGGTGTACACGTGTTGCATCCGCAGTAGCAATTATCCACCTTGTCACGCTTACCAAGTGTAGCCTGCCAAGCATGACCAATTCAAGTGAAGGGAAGTGTTCAATGCATGCTAGTGTGGGGTCCAAGGGGTTAAAAAAAATCAATGCGCAGTCAGCACAGCCTCACCAATGCTTGCAATAAAACCTCACGCCGAACCATAGGTGCTGGAGGTCCCAAACTTGGACCAGTTGTGGTCCAGGGGGTCTTATCTATGTGATCCAAGTTTGGTATTTTTATTGGCTATGGTTCGGGAGAACGGTGTCCCCAAACTGCACGCCCCCCTCCCATAGACTCCAATGTTAAGTCCGATATTCATCCGACAATTGCCGGTCAATGACTGGTCATTTTGAGGACCCAGTACAGCCGAACCATAGGTGTTGGAGGTCCCAATCTTGGACCAGTTGTTGCCCAGGGGGCCCTCTCTATGTGACCCAAGTT
>BLSH010389339.1:1388821-1399127 GCA_018402905.1 Glandirana rugosa
CTGGCGTGTTAACAGTCAATTTTATTGCGTCACGGTATAACGTTTTTACCGGACCAGTACTTCCCCCCATTTAGAAGGTCTCGACTTCATGAGGCCCTATTCGTCTAGTACAGATTTTCTCACGACACATAAGAAGGAATTGATGGAAGATAGGTGCGATATCGGCTTACTGTCGATGTCGCGCCGAGATTTTACGGCCCTCCTGCAGATAACTGCAGGAGGGTAAGCCGAGCACGACCCCCCGAGGGCGCCCGCGCTCGCCGCGCACGTGCACGGCGGCGTGTGACGCCCTCGTACGGGCGCCCAGCCCGCCTGGCCCTCACAGAACGGGGAACCGCCGTGTTTACTTCGGCGGTTCCCCGTTCCTCCTGCCTGTAAGGAGATCGCGGGTCTCCGGCGGACATCGGGTCCGCCCGACCCGCGGGCATGCTCCCGCAGTGTGCGGCGGCACGTGCACGCGCCGCTCGCGCCCGCGGGAGCCCCCCAGCACGAGCCGAATGGGAGGACGTCAATAGACGTCCTCCCGGCATTTTAGAGCCGCGCTGTAGCTGTCATTCGGCTATAGCGTGGATAGAAGGTAGTTAAGGAAGAATACACAGCACTCTTTTAGACATGATCTGCTTATCCCGGAGTACTTCAGCTCTGGAAGATTTACCCCCCTTCATGACCAGGCCATTTTTGCAATATGGCACTGCGTTATTTTAACTGACAATTGTGCGGTCGTGCGACGCTGTACACAAATAAAATTGATGTCCTTTTTTTCCCCACAAATAGAGCTTTTCTTTGGTGGTATTTGATCACCTCTGTGGTTTTTATTTTTTTACGCTATAAACAAAAAATGTCCGACAGTTTTTAAAAAAAAAAACCAATTTTTTACTTTCTGTTATAAAACATACCCAATAAAAAAATGTAAAAAAAAACAAATTTTGGTAAAAAAAAATCCCAATAAGCGTATATTGATTGGTTTGCGCAAAAGTTATAGCATCTACAAACTATGGGTTATTTTTGTTTCCTTTTTTTGTCACTAGTAATGGCGGCGATCAGCAACTTATAGCGGGACTGCACTATTGCGGCGGACAAATCGGACACCTAACTGACACTTTTTGGGGACCAGTAACATTATTACAGTGATCAGTGCTAACAAAAATGCACTCTCACTGTACTAATGACACGGGCAGGGAAGGGGTTAACATAGAGTTGCCACCTCTCCAGGATTCACCCGGACAGTTCAGGTTTGACTCAGGTGTTCAGGTTTCAGTCCACCTGAAACCCGGACACAGCATTCAGACAAGAATGTGGCTCAGAACAGGGCCCGATAGGAGGGTGAGGGGGCACTATGCATGCCACGTTGCTATTCTCTTTGGTGTCCATGTCTGTTACAATGCTATAGTGTATGACAGCCATTCTCAACCTTTTCAACATGGAGGAACCCTTGAAATTACTTTCCAGTCTCAGGGAACCCCTGCTAAAGATTACTATATCTACAACTCATGATGTATAAGTGTGATGGTCACTGGAAGGAATCATTGGGAAGAATTACCCCCTTAGGCCTCATACACACGGACGTTTTTTGACGCCGACGTTTTCTGGTGTTTTTTGCAGCTCTCCATGTTAGTCAATGGCCCCATAAAAACGCCAACGTTTTTGAGCTGTAGATGGCGTCGGCGTTAGTGAGCTGAAAGTAGAACCCACGGCCAGCGCGTTCTGAGGCTGTAACGTTTTGGTGTTTTTGATGCCGAAAAATGCTCACTAACGCCGTACCGGCGTTTTTTGACGCCAACGTTTTTAGGTTGAAAAATAGCAGAGGGCTGTTTTTTTTTTTTTTAAAAACGCCTATTGACGCCGACGCTCACTAACGCCGATGCATAACGCCGAAAAACGCAGTTTTTTTTCCCCTGGCGCATGGCCCGACGTTTTGTTTATTTTTTAAGAAACGTCCGTGTGTATGAGGCCTTACAGGTAGCTAAAAGGATCAATGGTATCCTTGGGAATTTATCTGAGAGGTAGAAATTGCTCCTGGCTCAAGGAACCCCTAGCAACCTCTGGAGGCACCCTAGGATTCTGTGGAACCCTGGTTGAGAAACCCTGGTGTTTTTTGCTGTGTGCCGCTAAAGTGTTCGGGTTTGGCTTGAAGAAAAAGTGGCAACCCTAGGTTAACATCAGGGGCAATCCAAGGGTTAAATGTGTTCCCTGGGAGTGCTTACTAACTGTTGGGGGGATGCTTTGACTGGGGGAATGTAAAGATCTGTGTTCCTGCACAGGATCAGCACATTCCCCTCTCACAGAACGGTGGTCTGCCTTGTTTACATAGGCAGACCCCCGCTCTGTCTTTCTCTTGAATGATTGGCGGGTCTTGGCGGGGATTGTGTCCACTGCACTGGCTGATTGTCTCCCCCTGTGATTGCGCCCCAGTCCCGGAAGTGTCGGATGGGGTATTAGGTACGTGATCTGGCACAGAGCGACCACCCTGCCATAGTCTATCTGCGTGGGGCGGTCGCTAAGCGGTTAAACAGACAAGGGAGATACCAATCACTAGATCTTATGAGAGTGATGAAGTCCCATGAAGATATAATAACCATTGTGACTTCCACACTGATAAAGCAGAAATCGTATTCATCGCTAGATAGCGGCTCTGGGTGATTTCAGTTAAGACCGATTTCAATAGAATTAAAACCTAAAAAAAGAATGAATTGTTAGGTTGCTGAATTCCTCCAATGTAACATTTCTCCCAAAGCCCCGAAACTCCGATCAACGATCTGCTGCAAGGCCAACGTTGCGAATTTCCCTATAATCAAAGTCAGACGTTTCTCCCCAGAAAAGTCCATTTCATTACAGGAAGAAGTGGAAACATATGATTTAAATCAGGAGGGGAGAATGAAGAAAAAGAACCTCGTTGACCAGGAGGTCGCCTCCCTGCCTGCTCTGAGTCTTTTGCATTGCGTGGTCGGGCAGGGAAAGGGTTACAGTGGCAGGCCAGGCTGTCCTCTGGCAGGGATGGGGTTAAAGAAATGCAGGAATGTCTCAATGAGCCTTTGATGGCTGACTGATAACACAAAGCCTTTGTCCCACTTCCTCCTCACATAACTCAGTGCCATGCTGGCTTTTATGAATGGCCAGGCGGAGGGAGCAGCTGATTGGCTGAGCTATTTGTAGCATGGACAAATAGGAAATGCAGCATGCACTTTGCAGATTAGCTGTCGCTGGCGGAGCTTTCTCTTATCAGCAGTGATTTTCATTCGGAGATCAATGCTTAGGGGGGTTTTCCTGCTGCAAATCCCAGGAAGCCCCCAAAACTGCCGACGTGGCTTTGACTTGCTGGAGCAGCAGGAAAAACAAGAAACATTGCATTGTATCACTAAGCTGCATTCACAACTGAGCGTAGCGTCTTTGAGCGTTTTTTTCTGGTGTTTTTTGTGCATTTTTTGTGCGATTTTGGGCATTTTTATACAGCGTTTGGCAATAGAAAAAAACGATCATCTGTTGCATCATTTGTTGCTAGCTTTTTCAGCTTTTATTTCTTTTAACATTATTATTCTTTTTTTGTTGTTGTTATTATGGTAAGGGGTTAGGCTGCATTCACACCTGAGCGTAGCGCTTTTGAGCATTTTTGGCGCATTTTGTAAACGCCCGATGTCGCGCTAATATGCCCGTTTGACGCTTTTCCATTGATTCTATAGCAATAGAAACATGTCAAACGCCCGATTCGCGCGACAAAAATACCTCCAGGAGTAGTTTGAGCTTCAGGCGTTTTCAGGCTTTTGGCTTCAGGCGTTTTTTAATGGAGATGTGAACAATCTCCATAGAGAATCATTGATTTTTTTCCCCTCCAGCGTTTTGTAGCTTCAGGCTTCAGGCATATTTGAGCTACAAAATGCTCAGGTGTGAATGGAGCCTAAGGCTACTTTCACACTGAGGCATTTGAAAAACGCATGCAAAACATCAAGCGTTATTACCGCGTCTTTGCAGCGTTTTTTACTCGTTAGCTCTATAATTAGCACTAACGCTCAGGTGGTTTTCAAGCGCTTTTGAAGCGCTAGCATTAAATAAATAGCACATTCCCCTACATTACACCCTGTTTACTTCCTGGTACTTTGACCTTTCCACAACCTCTGGGCGTTTTGCTGGCGCTTTTAACACGCTTTTAAAGCGCTTTACATTCATTTCAATGTATATGGGCATTTTTAATGTGCTATTTTTAGCAATCAGAATAAGCACAAAAAATCATGGTTACGGGACTTTTTTAACCACTTAAGGACCGGAAGGATTTCCAGCTTTAGGACCGGAGCCCTTTTTGCGATTCGGCACTGCGTCGCTTTAACTGGCAATTGCGCGGTCGTGCGACGTTGTACCCAAACGAAATTTGCGTCCTTTTTTTCCCACAAATAGAGCTTTCTTTTGGTGGTATTTGATCCCCTCTGCGTCATTTCTGATCGCCGCTATAATCAAAAGAAGAGCGACAATTTTGCAAAAAAACCCAAATTTCTTACTTTTTGCTAAAATACAAATCCAAAAAAAAAATATAAAAAAACATTTTTTTTCACCGGTTTTGGCCGATATATATTCTTCCTCATATTTGCGATAAAAAAAATTGCAATCGGCGTTTATTGATTGGTTTGCGCAAAAGTGGTCGCGTTTACGGATGATGAGAATTCATTTCTGGGGTTTTTATTTTTTTTTTTATTTTTTACTAATAATGGCGGCGATCTGCGATTTTTAGCGGTACTGCGATATTGCAGCGGACATGTCGCACCATTTTGACACTTTTTTGGGACCATTGGCATTTATACAGCGATCAGTGCTATAAAAATGCACTGATTACTGTGTAAATGCCATTGGCAGTGAAGGGGTTAACCTGCAGGGGGCGCTCTAAGGGTTAAGTATGTTCCCTGGGCGTGTTCTAACTGTGGGGGGACTGCCCTAACAGGGGAAGGGAAGTGGTCCCAGCCTTCATGTACATGAAGGCTGTGATCACTCCCTTCCCCCTCTCACAGAGCGGAGGTCCGTGTTTACATACACGGACCTCCGCTCATTCGCTCCGGGGGGGCCATCGCGGGTGGCCGGCGGCAATCGAAGCCGCCGCACCCGCTCCCCGGCCCTCCCCGGACACAGTGAGCGCGCGGGCGCGCCTCCGGCGGCGCGCGCGCGCTCACTAGGCTCGATCACGCGGCCGCCGTCGTATGACGGCGATCCGCGTTACAGAGCCATCTTGCCGCCGTCAATTGCCGATTGACGGTCGGCAAGTGGTTAAATGTGGTGCCAGCTCGACGCCCCAGTGTGAATAGGTACATTGGAATTAATGGGCAGCGTTTTAGAAGCGTTTTGGAAGTGCTATTTTTAGCACAAAAACGCTAGGAAATCGCCTCAGTGTGAAAGGGGCCTTAGGCGCTTTCCTAGCATTTTTGTGCTAAAAATAGCCTTAGAGTTACGGCCCATACACACAATCCAAAAATCGGACGACAGATCGCCCGTTTTTTGCACATGCTAATCTCAGATCGAATCGGCAGTCACAAAATTAGTCACGAAAATTCTCGTACGACAGAATAAAAAATCATAAGCGATGTGATTGGTTGTAGTGTATTCGTATTGCATTTTCAAACGATAACTGTACTGGTTAAACGAAAATCGTACAATCGGGCGTCGTGCGAGAAAATTTCCTCAGCATGTCCAGACGTAAAATATCAGATGAACTGTCAAACCTCTGTACTCACAATCCGATTATCGCACGATCGCTTAGAAAGCGGGGTTTTCCGTACGATATTCTGATCTTGTGTACGGGGCTTTAGGATTAGGGGATGGGGTTATTTATTATATATTTATTTTTTTTAGTGTTAAGGTGTTAATACTATTACTACTATTAATAATAAAACATGTAAAATAAATACACAAATAAATACAAATAATCATACATAAATAATAAATACAATAAATGAATACAAATAATCATACATAAATAATAAATACAATAAATGAATACTATGTAATAATAAATAAATAATCAACCTCTTAACTTTAAAGTGGAGTTCCACCCTGTTAAAGTGTAGCTGCTGACTTTTAACAATCGGCCACTCACCTGTCCCTCGCTCCAGAGATGCGGCCACCCAAGGGCTCGCTCGTCTCCCCCTCTCCTCGGTGGCGCCGGCATCACAAGTGTGGGCAACCGTCTTTGGCTTCAAAGCCAGGGGCGCACTGCGCATACGCGAGTCACGCTGCACCTTGTGAATGGCCGGCGTATCTTCTGGCACCTGTGACGTGTCCCAGAAGATCGCTGGGAGGGGGGGGGGTGAACTTCCTTCCGGAGCCGCGGCTCTAGGAGAGGAAGTGGACCTAGGACCCTGTGAAAACAGGGTCCCCCCCCAAAAAGAAGACATGCCAATTGTAGCATGTCAGGGGGTCACCTTCCTTTAAAACGGAAGTTCCACTTTTGGGTGGAACTCCGCTTTAAGGCTGAGTTCACACTGCCGTACGGAGCGGCTCGCAGCCGGGGGTCCAGTGCGTTCCCATTCACCGCTTAAGGTCTGAATTCATTCTGAATTTTTGGCTGAATTCAGAACTGAAAAGGACCAGAAGGCGCACAGGACTCTTCTGCAAACCACAACACAGCCATTCCGATCCCGGAGATGTCTCCTGACATGCGAATTGGATGCGGGGAAACCCACACCCAATTCACAACAGTGTGAACCCAGCCTAAAGTATAACTAAAGGCAAAACTTAATTTTTAGTTTTGGAAAGAGTTTTATTTATTTATGATGATTTTTAGTTATTTGTTTATTTATTTTACAAAAACTTGCAAATCTGCCCAATTTTAGCTACAAAAAAAGCTACAGAACTTTTTTGAGCTTCGGGCAACTTGGACTGGAGATGTGAACCATCTCCATACAGAATAATTAATTTTTTCTCCTCCAGCATTTTGGAGCTTCGAGCTACTGCCTGATCGCACCACTGCTTAACGGTGATTCGTGCTGAAAAAAAGAAACATTTTTTTCTCAGCACAGTGCAGCGCATTCTGACACAAACTACCGCATTGCAAATGGTGCTACAGCAAATAAAAATAAATGAAATGTCGCCTGTGAAATTTCAATAGAGTTCCAAGAAAAAAAAAAGAAAAGGAAAAAAGTAAACACTTTAATGCACCAGTATCAGTAAATTAGCACTGATTCTACCAGCACACACCAGTGCCTGTGCGTTCACTGTGGCTAGCTGGGGTGAACGCCCGACCACTTCAATGAGGACCCATTAAGATGCATTTTTGTAGCGTTAGGCAGGAACATGCATTTCCTTTGTGCATTGACAAATGTTGTGCTGCATGTAGACGTGTGTTTTCAGCACCGATACTGATACCGGTATTGATATCGGTGCCAATACTGAGCATTTGCATGAGTACTAGACATGAGAAATTCATTTTTCCGAAAAAGATTTTTGAAACGGACGAAAATCAGAAAGAGCGAAAATCCGAAATTCGAAAATCTGAAAAAATGAAAATCCGAAATGCAAAAATTTGAAAGAACGAAAATCCAAAAATAAGAACGAAAATCCGAAAATTCAAATTAACGAAAATCCAAAAGTGAGAATGAAAATCCGATAATTCAAAAGAATGAAAATCCGAAAATAAGAACGAACATCCGAAAATCCGAAAATAAGAATGGAAATCGGAAAATTTGAAAATCCTAAAGAACAAAAAACATTCGGATAATTTCTATTATAATTAAATTATTACGTTTATTATTTTTATTAACCATAACCATTATTATAGTTTTTAAATTATTATTATTTTTTATTATTATTATTATTAATAATAATAAAAAATATAATAATAGTATTAAACTATTAAATTATAGGTAGGTATTGGAATTTTCTTTCAAATTTGGCTATTAGTGAATGTAATGAATTATTAACCATTACTATAGTTTTTTTTATTATTATTATTTACTAATAAATAATAATAATAAAAACTATTAAATGAGTTAGGTATGGGAATTTCCTTTCAAATTTGTCTGCATGTTAGTGAACGTAAGGAATACAAATTTACCCGAATTTACGAATTTTCAAACTAATGAATACCACCTATATGAATGGAACCAAGCAAATTCAAATTGTTCAGAATTCCCGATAATAACGAATACCGCATCTATACGAATGGAATGAACAGAATTAGAATGTTTCCAAATTCACGAATTACCAAAAAATGAATACCGCATCTATACGAATGTAAAGAACCAAATTAGAATTTTTCTGAATTACCGATAATAGCGAATACTGCATCTATACGAATGGAACAAACCGAATTTGAATGGGTCCGAATTTACGAATTTATTCGAAATAACGAATTTCGATCATAAAGAAAAATCCAAAAGACGGAAAAAAACTAAAAGAAAAGAACAAAAAAAAACAAAAAAACTAATTTTTCGGCCATGCACATGTCTAATGAGTACTCGGTGCAAATGCTCTGATAGCTGAAACTGATACCTTTGTAGTGCGATTTATGTCCATACAAATTCCTTTCCGAATCACATGCGGTTTCCCTCACTACTCCTGTGTAAACCGAGGCCTGTCAGTGACTTCAGCCTGGGTGCACACAGGAACATGGTAAAAAAACATAGGTGCGTGCAAACTATTGCATTAGGGGGTGCACCCCATATCTCAGTACCAGTGCCAGTAGGACAGAGATTGGTGCCAGTAGTTTATTTGTATTATTTTTTTTTTATTTTTACTTTTTTACAAATTAATTTTTTTAAATCCTTTTTTACAATTTTTTTTTACAATAATTTTTTTTTAGGAGCCCCATTGCGGGGCTTTAGTGAAATATCAGTAGCCTAAACAGACATCTGATTGCTCACCTCTGAGACAGAGAAAGGGACTGAGGACAGAGATTCCCCAGTCCCTTTCTCTGCAGTCAGACAGCAGGGGGAATCTGCACTGCACAGGGTGATTAGGGTGTGTATGCCTATGGTAGAAAAGCAGTTTCCTGACAGACTCCATGGCAGCATACGTGTGGGGGTGGCTCCGCCTCCGCAGCTACCCCATAGGACTTATCTCCCATAAATCTTTGCTCTACCCAGCATGCCGTGTTCCTTTTTTGTCCTCCTCCGTTGGACCAAGTGGATGGTTAAAGCTACCGGAGATGCCTTATCACGTATTATTGCCTTGGCCAGGAGAATACGTCCCTCCTACAGGCCCCAGCTGAGAGCGGGGTATGGAGCGAGCAGAGTAAGCGCTGAAGATTCAAGATTTATGTGCGCTGGCCTAATAGCCCAGCTGAGAGCGGGCGGCCATTATCTGCCCTTGGACCCCGAGATGCGAGACTCTTTTTTCCCTGGTGGCATAGCGGCGGCAGAAGTGGTGAGATCTACCCTTTTTCTGGCTTCACATGGCAGCAAGTGTTTGTTTTTTACCTGTGGTATTGTGATTTTTTTTTTCCTCCTTGTGTCCTGGGCTTGCTCTGCTGACAGTCATGGCGGCTACTGTGTGTACTGGCCGCCACCTCCGTCTCCAGCGTTTGTTCGTACGTGCGTACGTTCGTTTGGCGCATGCGCGTCCGAGAAATAGGAACGAAGGTCTGGTGTGCGCATGCGCACGCTCAGGATCTCGGCGGCGCTGAGTGATGACGTCATACCGCTTATTTTTAAGCTGGAGAGCCCCACACAGCCTCAGGAATGCTTGTGGGCTTTGCGGCAACTTCCCCAGGCTGTGTGGTCAAGCTCTCCAGGTAAGCGGATGGCAGTGGGAGAGGGGGAGCTGGTTGTTTGTGTGCTTGCTTTAGGCACAGTCTGGAGACTGTTCTTCCTCTCTCCTACAGGTCTTCGGTCCAGGATGGATTCCTCTCTGGTTCCTAGTGGCAGGTACCAGTAGGTTCCTGGGATGGGGGGTTTAGCCTGGGGGGTGGGGGGGGGGACTACTTGATGGAGTGACTGCAGCAGTGGCTAAAAGTTTCCTTTTCTTTCTCTTTCAAGCCCTCATAGGTCTGATTCGCATAGAAGCTCACAGAAAAGGAGCGGCTCTTCCAAATCTCACCATCAACATCGTCATTCGTCATCTAGATCCGGACAGCATAGATCTCGCTCAGGGTCAGGGCACCGCAGTGAATTGACACGTCACCACTCCCCTTCCCGTCTCCGGGAGAAAGAGTGTTGGGGATACAGAGTGGTTGTGTCTGCGGATAGATCCCTGTGTGACTCCTGCTATAGAAAAGCAGTAGGTGAAAGAAAAAACCCTGATCAGCACCTGGGGGCTGTAATTAGACGGGTTGTTAATGACTCCTTGTTGGAAAGAGAAACCCGCCAGCCTCGTGCATCTCCTGCAGTTCCTCCCA
>BLSH010389339.1:1400335-1410589 GCA_018402905.1 Glandirana rugosa
GGCACTATTAAAGGGGGTCGAGACGATCCTTCCCTTTCACTCTCGCGAGAAACGATTCGACGAATTGGTGAAGTTATGATACGTGAATCTTGTGAAATGATGGTCTGGTTAAAAGTCAAAAGTCGCGACAACGCGAAACTTACTGTTAACGCGCCAGCACGCTGCGACATGGGTTTGTCTAAAAAATAGTAAAACAAGGGTGTTTATCTCGAAAGAAAACCACCATAAACTAGTGGGGACGCCAAAAATAAAAAACGCGATGTTTATTTTTTTCTGGCTTTTAAAACTTTTTTTTTTTTTAAGAGATAAAAACAGTGTTTTGAAACATTTATTGGTACAGCGTCGCACGACCGCGCAATTGTCATTCAAAGCGCAACAGCGCTGAAAACTGAAAATTGGTCTGGTAGTAAAGTGTTCTAAGTGCATAGTATTGAAGTGGTTAAGCAGCTTAGCAAAGAGCGCTCTCACTTTCCCTTCCTAGCAGAGCTGGGGGAAATTATCACGGATGAATGGAGTAAGGTGGAAAGAAGAGGTTCACTTGCCTCAAAAGTACAAAAGCTTTATCCTTTTAAGGAGGAAGAAGTGAAGCAGTTGGAGGTAGCACCGCTTGTGGACGTGGCCCTCATGAGATTGGCAAGATATGTAACCCTCCCCCTGGAAGATACGGTCTCCTTCAAAGACCCCTTAGAAAGAAAGATTGATACGGATCTAAGGCGGGTATATCTAACAGCTGGGATGGCGTGTAAACCAGCTTTAGCCTTGGCGACACTTTCCAAGGCCATGGAGATCTGGTCAGACAAGGTGGAGGTAATCTTAGCTGGCTTTTCCACTGAGGCAGCCAGAAGCTCGCCCATTCAAGAACTGAGAATGGCTTCAGCCTTTATGGGGGAGGCATCCATTGACATTATCCGTCTCGTGGCTCGAGTGATGTTGGCATCAGTCACGGCTAAGCGGGCTCTATGGCTCCGGCCCTGGTGGGCAGATTCGGTCTCCAAGCAGGCATGGTGCCGTATTCCCTTTGAGGGTGCTTCTCTTTTTGGGAATAAGCTGAATGAAGCCATCACATGGGCTACGGGAGGGAAGTCTGGTTTTCTTCCCTAGGATTGGCGTCAGCCAGGACTGAAGCGTCCCTCAGCAAGAAAACAAGGCTTTGATCGCGGTAAAAAAGCACGCAGTTACAAGCCTGGGTGCGAATTCGGAAGATCCTGGAAGGGCAGGCGAGCAGGGAACCAAAAATCCTCAAAGGGAGATTCCACAGGTGGACAGGGTCCATCTTAGTCTTTTTGAGGTTGGGCCCGCTCAGACATGCCCAGTAGGTGCCCGCCTACTTCACTTCCGACATGTCTAGGCGGCCTCAATTCGCAACTTTTGGACAATCAGAACTGTGTCCGCGGGTCACTCCTGGGTATTCAGAAGAAGCCCAAAACTAAGATTTGTCCCTACAGTTGTTCCATCGTCAAGAGAAAAAAGGGAAATTCTGTTTACCTATGTGAGGACTCTGATAGACCAAGAAGCGGTCAAGATAGTGCCAGACGAAGAGAAAGACAAGGGATGTGTTCTCCATTGTTCCTGGTTCAAAAGAAAAATGGATCATGGAGACCCGTAATCGATTTGACTCACCTCAATCGATTTATTCAGAAGGAGAGATTCAAGATGGAGTCTCTGAACTCTATCCAGCAGGCAGTGCAGCAGGGAGATTGGTTGAGTTCCATCGACCTGAAAGATGCATACTTTCATGTTACAGTAGCAGCGGAGTTACAGTGCTACCTACGTTTTGCCATAGGCCAGTTACACTGTCAGTTCACCTGCCTTCCATTTGGCCTCACAACATCTTCAAGAGTTTTCTCCAAGGTGCTGCTGGCAGTAGTGGCACTGTTGAGGGTCAGAGAAGTGCCTCTGTATCACTACTTGGGCGACCTCCTTATGTTATCCCAAGACAGGGAACAGCTGCTGGTTCATCAAGACTTAGTAGTCAACACCTTGCAAGAGTTCGGCTGGTTACTGAACAGAGACAAGAGTCATCTGCATCCGTCTCAATCTCTCATCTTCCTGGGAGCACTCTTCAACACAGAGACAGCGACCATCTCTCTGCCAGAGGAAAAAATAAGAATAATCCAGAACCGAATCTATCGAGCCCTCTCGTCTCCATGGCTCTCAGCTCTCCATTGTCTGAGGGTTATTGGGACAATGACAGCCGCCATTCCGATGGTAAAATGGGCCCAGTGGAGGATACGTCCATTCCAGAGGGGGTTCTTGCAGCAGTGGGAGTCCCACAGCAAGACCCAACAGATTTGAATTACACCTTCCATGAGACAGTCTCTCCATTGGTGGCTTCAGTGGTCGAACCTATCCAAGTGTCACTCTCTGAAGCCGGTCACCTGGGTGACAATTACCTCGGACGCCAGCAGTTCAGGTTGGGGAGCCCACTGTCAATCAGAGATGGCTCAGGGCAAATGGGACTTTTCCTCTCGGAAAATAGTCTCCAACATCCTGGAACTACGAGCAGCATTCAAGGCTCTACTAGCCTTCCAACATCTGTCAATGAATGCCTTGTAAATGCTAAAGATGGACAACAGGACAGCAGTGGCCTAATTGAGAAGGCAGGGAGGGACCCGCAGCGGGTCATTGTTGAGGGAAGTCCAGCCAATAATGGATTGGGCTCAGAGAAACTTAAGCAACATCTCGGCAGTGTATATTCCAGGTACTCTGAACACCCAGGCGGATTTTCTCTCCAGACACCATCTCGACAACAACGAGTGGTTCCTGCACGAAGAGGTATTCAGGTGGATCCTGACATTGGGGATATCGCCAGAGGTGGACCTATTTGCCTCGGCCTGCAACGGCAAGTTGGACAAGTATTATACAAGATCCCGAGATCCCCAAGCTTGCGGCGTAGACGCAATCTCGGACCAGTGGTGGTTTTGCATGGCTTACACCTTTCCTCCGATTCCACTAATACTTCAGTTCCTGCGGAGGCTCAGCTCAGAGCCTGTGGAGATCCTTGCAGTCCTGCCCGACTGGCCGAACAGACCGTGGTTTCCTCTTCTCACACTCCTCAGCTTCAGGGACCCGGTCCCTCTTCCGGTCAGACCAGATCTTCTCTCACAGGGGAAAAATCTCCATCCTTGCCCATCAGTCCTGCACCTCAAGGTCTGGTGGTTGAGAGGGAAAGGCTGGAAACCCTAGGCTGCCCTCAAGAAGCCATTCCAACCCTTATGAATGCCAGAAGGGGAAGTATGAATAGAAACTATGAGCGGATCTGGGCGAGATTCTCCCTTCACATGAGTACAAGACCTGGCCTGGTTAGTTCTCCAAGTACTGTGGATATTCTTAGTTTCCTTCAGTCTGGGCTCGATATAGGTCTCTCAGTTAACTCACTTAGGGTCCAGGTGTCTGCTATCTCCGCATTCACCGGCACTTCTTGGGCAAGAGACAGCCTCATACATCAATTTTTCAAAGGAGCTGTCAGATTAAAACCACAAAGGAGACCAAGATTTCCCAAATGGGACCTTCCTCTTGTTCTGGATGCATTATCACAACGAGCATCCTCTTCGTCAGAACCTCTGTCATTAAAAGAATTGACTATGAAGACAGTTTTTCTTGTGGCAATAACTTCGGCCAAGCGGGTATCAGAACTCAAAGATTTGGGGTCAAGGGAGCCCTTCTTGACCTTCTTTCCCGACAGGGCAGTGTTGATACCCATGTTAGGAGCAAGACCAAAGGTAACAACAATGTTCCATGAGAATCAGGAGATTGTGCTCCCTACATTAAAAACATCAGAGGATGGGGGAATTCATCCCCTGGATGTAGCTTGCGCAATTAGTCAATATCTGGAAGCCACGGCCTCCTTCCGCAAGTCGGAACATCTTTTTGTCCTTCTCCAGGGAAAAAACAAGGGTTTGCAAGCCTCAACTAGGTCGATATCAGCCTGGATTGTTCAGACCATACAGTGGACATACAGAGCGAAGGGCCTGGCTCCTCCTGAGGCAGTAACGGCGCATTCGACTTGTGGGATTGCAGCTTCTTGGGCAGCCTCGCGGCATGTAGCACCAGATGTGATCTGCAGGGCAGCTTCATGGTCGTCCATACACACCTTTATGGCTCACTATTGTGTCAAACCAGCTGCTTTATCCTCTGTTAATTTTGGGTTTCAAGTTTTGTCAGTTGACAATAATAATTAAACCTTTTTTTCTGTTATCAGCATTTCCCACCCATGTGTGTAGCGAGTTATTTCCCACACGTATGCTGCCATGGAGTCTGTCAGGAAAACTGAAAATTTATATGAAATGCTTACCGTAATTTTCCTTTCCTGACTCCATGGCAGCAGGAGTTCCCGCCCAAATGCCGGAGTAGGCTAGTTACGGAACACGGCATGCTGGGTAGAGCAAAGATTTATGGGAGAGGAGTCCTGTGGGGTAGCTGCGGAGGCGGAGCCACCCCCACACGTATGCTGCCATGGAGTCTATCAGGAAAGGAAAATTACGGTAAGTATTTGATATAAATTTTCCGTTATCGGTGCAACTAGGGTTGCCACCTCATCCCTTTAAACCTGAACACATATTAATTACAGTGGCTGATTAAGCTGGTAATTAAATTCACTTGGTGCCTTATCTGCATTAAAGTAGCCTCAGAACCTGTGTAATTCATATGTGTTCGGGTTTAAAGGGACGAGGTGGCAACTCTAGTTAACAGTCATTGACCACGGCTTGTTAATACTCATTACCAATGCATCAAAATGCATGTTATATAAATGGAAATCTATTCAACAACCCAAAATATCGGACCTCATTAACTTACTGAATTTACATTACCAAATGGAACTAGCCTTTGCCAAGGGTAAGCTGACCACCCCAAACTTCCTCAAAAATTGGGCACCCTGGATTGCCGACCCAAGGAGCACACCACTTTAACACAAAAATCTGAGAGAACATTCCCCCTCGGACTTCCATTCCTAACCAAGGATCCATACGCCTCGAATCGGAGTACACAAATGCCAAAAATCTTTATTAACCTATACCAACAAGCACCCCAACTCAAGATACAAACTTTCTACTGAAAGACATCCACTTGCCCTCTCCTCATAAAATATTCCTCCTTCAATCACCGTGCTTCACTTGGGATAGCAAGGGCTAGAAATTTCCCAATAATGCATTCCAGCCCAGGCATATTTTTAAGGGGTTTTGAGCACCCAGCTATCTCTGGACGCAGCTGTGAGGCATGGAAGCCATAGGAAGCTAGGACCAAGGTATTTTGTTTTGAACAGCTTTATTTTTAAAAAGCCTTCACAGGCGATTTGACTTTGGGGGTGGGGAGTGGAAGGCTTTAAATAATGGGGACTTTCCATTTTCATAGAAGATCCACTTTAGGCAAACTAAACATAATTCTGTAGGTTACACCGACTTTAACTATGATTCACAAAAAGTTGGTGAAAAACACAAAACACACCCAAAGTCTTTAATTAGAGACAAAACATAGGAAATGTGGATGTGCTGCAGAATTGCATGTATTGTACTTATTTTGTTTTGCCCAGGACTACTCTTTAATGGATCCCAGCATGTTATGTTTTATGTTGTGTGACCTACAGCAGCTTTGCATTGTGAACACTAAAGCGTGCAGAGTCTTTGTCCATTTTGAACACTGCTGAGATCAGCTCTACATCTTCTTTTATAGAATCTATTTACACATTGCAAAAATAAGCCCTAAAGTCATATTTGGACCCAACCTGTCCGTTCCTCCTATACTGCCTCTGTGTTTCTCCAGACACAGGACAGGAAGTCACTAAGTACTCGGTGTATACATACTATACTTCATAGTGAAGGCTCTTGGTCTCCTCTTAGGTTTTGCAACAATTACACTGATGAGGTTGAAGCCCCATGCCCAACCCCCAACCACCAAACCAGGAAAACCAGGATATCCTTTTCTATATCATTTAGAACCCATTAAATAAGAGACCTTCCCCGTATGGGTAAAGCTCCTGAGAAAAATACTGCAAGCATTGAGCTGTTTTGTGTTTTTATTCTTATATGTACTTATGTACTATATTTATTTCCATATGTACATTCTTACATTTGGATTTGATGAGCATTTTTTCTTTTTGTATGATTTTCCAATGTTAAAATTAGTATAACACGATTATACTGTGTGTATATATATATATATATATATATATATATATATATATATATATATACAAAAGTATTGGGGCACCAGCTTTTACATGCACATGAACTTTAATGGCTGCCAGGCTCATCCACCTTACAAACCGCTTGGCGTCTGCTACACCCCTCTGCCAATCCCTCCAGTGGCTGCCACTCAACCAAAATTCAAGATACTAACAATAACTTACAAAGCCATCTACAACCTGGCCCCCCAGCTACATCACTAACCTGGCCTCGAAATACCAACTAAATTGTTCTCCTTGCTCCTGCCAAGACCTCCTGCTCTCTAGCTCCCTTGTCACCTTATCCCATGCTCACCTCCAGGACTTCTTCAGAGCCTCTCCCATCCTCTGGAATGCTCTACCCCAATCTGTCTGACTTTTTCCTACTTTGTCAACTTTTAGACGATCCCTGAAAACTAATTTCTTCAGAGAAGCCTATCTGGCCCCCACCTATCAATTGTACATGCATTTTCTCCATCAGCACATTCCCCACAGTTATTACTTCTTGTATCTCTTGACCCTCCCTCGTAGATTGTAAGCTTTAACGAGCAGGGTTTCTGATTCCTACTGTATTAAAGTGTATTGTATTTGTGCTGTCTACCCTCAAGTTGTAAAGCACTGCGTAAACTGTTGGCACTATATAAATCCTATATAATAATAATAATAATAATAATGGCGTCCCAGTCTTCAATATTGAGTTGGCCCATCCTTTGCAGCTATAACACGTTCAACTCTTCTGGGAAGGCTCTCCACAAAATTTATGAGTGTGTCTATGGGAATGTTTGACCATTCTTCCAGAAGCACATTTGTGAGGTGAGGCACTGATGTTGGATGAGAAGGCCTGGCTCGCAGTCTCTGATTGAATTAATCTCAAAGGTATTCTATCGGGTTGAGGTCAGGACTCTGTACATGCCAGTCAAGTTCCTCCACCCCACACTCATTCATCCATGTCTTTATGGACCTTACTTTGTGCACTGGTACGCAGTCATGTTGGAACAGGAAGGGGCCATCCCCAAACTATTCCCACAAAGTTGGGAGCATGAAATTGTCCAAAATGTCTTGGTATGCTGACGCCTTAATAGTTCCCTTCACTGGAACTAAGGGGCCAAGCGCAACCCCTGAAAAACAACCCCACACCATAATCCCTCCTCCACCAAATGATTTGGACCAGTGCACAAAGCAAAGTCCATAAAGACATGGATGAGCGAGTTTGGGGTGGAGGAACTTGACTGGCATGCACAGAGTCCTGACCTCAACCCGATAGAACACGTTTGGGATGAATTAGAGCAGAGACTGCGAGTCAGGCCTTCTCATCCAACATCAGGGCCTGACCTCACAAATGCACTTCTGGAAGAATGGTGAAACATTCCCATAGATCCCCTCCTAAACCTTGTGGACAGCCTTCCCAGAAGAGTTGAAGCTGTTATAGCTGCAAAGGGTGGGCCAACTCAATATTGAACCCTACGGACTAAGACTGGGATGCCATTAAAGTTCATGTAAAGGCAGGCGTACTTTTGGTAATATAGTGTATGTGTGGCATCTGGGCATTAAACCCCACCCTCTTTGCCATTGAACATATGCATTACATGGGCAGAGGTTAAGGGTGGACTGATACTTTAAAATACAGACCTGACCCTGAACATAAAACCTACATCAATAAATTATGTTAAACAACACTATAAATTTCCTTTACGTTTACTGTATATAGATGTGTTTTTGATTCGGGTTTTATATGCATTTTAAGTGCTTTTTCCTGTTCCTGCTCTGTTGTCATGCGCTAAAATGTATGACAGATGCCTATTTCATGCTCTCCCATTCACAGATCCTCCAGTGTATCCTGGTAACCACAGCAAATGACACTTTTAATGGGTTTTTTGTTTTTTTCAAATTTTAATTGGAGCAAAGAACTAGATCAGATCAACCAGTATGTACAAGTATTTGCTGGGACGGCTTTTTTCATTATAATCTTGTTTGCCAAGCAGCGTCCCATTTTTTTTCCCTCAGACATCCCATCTGAATTTGTTTAAAGCATGTTCTGCTAAACAAGGCTTTTCTTAAGAAAGCGCCAATTACATGGCGTTTGGCTGGAGCGCCAAGGAAAGGGGAGAAAATGAACAGCAGTCAAGTAATAAGTTGGATTAACTGCGGCGGCCCGTTTTTTTTAACTCCCTCATAACATCTATTATACCAAAAAAAACCTTCTTCCTCTCTCCTCCTCTGCTCAGGAGTGAAGTTTTACTGAATGAAATCTGAGCCAGAGCCACATGTGAGGGAGAAAATCCAGCCACCCAGACATAAGCAGACTGGGGTCAGAAAGGGATATGAGGAGATACACGGAGGGGTAACTAGCAAGAAGGAAATCGAGACCAGATAAGTTATATAATCATTAACAACAGATAAATCTCAATGAATGAACGGATCATATAGCCAAAGGTGGACTCTTAAGAGAAGCCATTCCGTTCTGTGCATCTGTAAGGTCCTCCAGTGGTTGCATGGGGTTCCTTGAGCTGTGGGTGATTGACTTCCCTTCCCAGTCTGCATAGTTCCAGGACCAATGTCACACGGCATCGGCAATGATCTTTTTAACTTTCTCTAAAGGGTGGAATTCCATTTCTGACCAACACTATAAGGTACCATTCTTCAAACTGACCATCAATATAAGGGCCATTTTTCCCCACTGATCCCCAATAATTGGTTTTAACAGGGGTTCCCTGAGACCTGAAAATTTCTTCAAGGGTTCCTCCATGGCAGTAGTCTCCAAACTGCAGCCCAGGGGTTAGGTGAAGCTCTTTGCTTCCTTTTATCTGGCCCTTGGGGCACCATTCCATCCACTGACTAGAACAAAGGGGCATTATTCTACTTCCTGACACCAACTATGGGGTACTATTCCTCCAAGTGACACCAATGACAGGGCATTATTCCTCTCACTGACGCCAATGATGGGGCACTATGCCTTCCACTGACAACAATGATGGGGCACTATTACTCCCAATAACATCTAAAACGGGGCGCTATTCTTCCCACTGACAGCAATGATAGGCAACTATTCCTTCCACCGACACCAGCAACAGGGCACTAATCCTCCCATAATACCAAAGATGAGGCATTTTAAAATTCCACAAGCCACAGTCCGGCCCCCTATTGTCTGAAGGACAGTAAACTGGTCCTTTGTTTAGAAAGTTTGGAGACCTCTGCTCTAGGGTAAAAAAGTTGAGAAATGCTGCTTTAGAGCCTTGGTTTACTTGGTTTGCTTTAGAGACTTGCAGCCTGGGGGCATTCTCCAAACTGCCCATCAATATAAGGGTAATTTTTCCCACTGACTCCCAATAATTGGTTTTAGCAGGTATTCCCTGAGACCTGAAATTTGCTTCAAGGGTTCCTCCATGGCAGTGATCTCCAAACTCACCTGGGGTCAGGTGAACCTCATTGCTCTTTATCTGCCCATCGGGGCACCATTCCATCCACTGACTCCAACAAAAGGGCATTATTCTACTTCCTGACACCAACGATGGGGCAATGTTCCTCTCACTGATACCAACTTTGGGGCACTACTCCTCCCATTGATACCAATGATGGGGCACTATTCCTTACACTGACATCAACGATGGGGCACTATTCCTTCCACTGACACCAACAATGGGGTACTAGTCCTCCCACTGACACCAATGACAGGGCACTATTCCTCTCACTGACACCAATGATGGGGCACTATGCCTTCCACTGGCACCAATGATGGGGCACTATGCCTTCCACTGACACCAAAAACAGGGGACTATTCCTCCCACTGACACCAATGATGGGGCACTATTTCTTCCACTGACACCAATGATGGGGCACTATTTCTTCCACTGACACCAATGATTGGCCACTATTCCTTCCACTGTCACCAACAATGGGCACTGTTCCTTCCATATTACCAAAGATGAGGCATTTTCTACTCCCACAAGCCACAGTCCGCCCCCAGATGTCTGAAGGACATTAAACTGGCCCTTTGTTTAGAGAGTTTGGAGACCCCTGCTCTAGGGTAAAGAAGTTGAGAGATGCTGCTTTAGAGCCTTGGTGCCTGACTTGCGGCCCGGGGGGGGGGGGGGGGG
>BLSH010389339.1:1418181-1440774 GCA_018402905.1 Glandirana rugosa
GGGGGGGGTGGTGGCAAACAAGACCCCCCCCCCCCCCCGAGATGGTTGGTCCATTGCTTGCTCGTCCGTCCACACACCAGCCCCGCACTTACCCCATCTAGCAGCTTCGGCTCCTACCTGTGTCTCCTCAGTGGCTTCATCCTGCTTCTCTGGCTACACAGCAGCTTCCTCCTTGGTGGCTACCCTCCTCCTTCCCTCGGCAGCCAATACGATCGCTTCTCATCTCAGCCAATTGGGTCTTAAGACTCGCTTCCTGATTGGCTGGGAGGAGAATCAGGAAGACAAAAGCGAATTGACATCATTGCAGCTCAGCCAGTCATACAGCTGAAGCCCCCGAACCTGGAAGGAAGACGGAAGCCATGTCAGCGGTGACGGCAGGCCACTGGAGGGCTTCGTTGTAAGGTAAGTCTTTCATAATTGTAATTGTGTAATTGTTTTGCAGGGGACATTTGTGATTTTTTTTTGTTTTTGGCGGTTAACTACTGATTTAAACTGAAGGTTCAGTTGTATGCTGGAACCATTTTTTTGTGGAAATTGTTATTAAATACTGCAGCATACAAACACAACTTTTTCACTTGTTTGATTTCATCCTTATCATCTGCTGAAGCAGAAAAACTGTTACTTATAGACAATAAGGTTAAAGAGGACCCAGCTCATTTGAGCTTACAATCTAAAGGAGCTTTATTAGTATGTGCTGTTTTTATATGGTTTACACCCTTATATACTACACTAGACACACACAGTTTTCAGGGACACTTTCCTTCCATTGTTGAGCCTAAAATCTGGTGCCGGGGTCATAGAAAGATAAAGCGACTTGTCAAAAGTTTGCACAAAGGAGCCCCTTCAAATCAAATGTCATGTAGAGCAAAGTGTTTGTTACAGTTGTACTAATGCGCTTTTTTAGTTGTAATCCTAGGTGAGACATTTACAAATATTTGCTGGTTATAAAGAGGATTTACTTAATATGTGTCAGGACGGGTCAGAAGACAACCGGCACCTTCACCAAAGCACAGATCCAGGGTCATTAAGTGCCACTCTGGTTCCTCTCATTCCCTGTCCTCCTCTTTGGGGGTGTTTGGACCGGAGGTGTAAGGGAAGTTCTCTGGTCATATTGACCTCTAACCAGATACCAGCTTTGTTCCAGCAAAGCAAACTAATGGCTATCAGTATCAAGTGGAATACCATCCCTTCTGACGGCTAGAGGCTCTTGTAGTGTAATCTCTACACAGCCTGAGTAATGCTTGAATCAATGTCATCTCTTGCATACGTTGGACCATATAAATCAGGGCAGCATTGAAGTTGTCCCTTCATGCCCCCTTTTTTACAAAACAACAGTATTCCAAGGGGGCATTTTGCCTTTGCTCCAGCATCTATTTCTGTGATTATTTTCAATGCATACACAATCTGTAGCATGATTGCGCCAAAACCTTTTGTCTCACACCACCGTTTAATTCAATGTGTGGGTACATAAGGCACACTGGAACACTGCAGCCTGTGTGGCCAACTTCACGAAGATCTTTCATGTGCGTTCCCTAGGGACGATATGCAAATAGGCCACATCTGTTCAGCCTAGCAGACTTCTCGCCAGTGCAATTTACATAACATAAAGAAAATAGGTAGATGGCATGATTGTTCCTATCAAACAACAACTTTTCTATATAAGGAGCATATTCCACTCAGTGTGATTGGCCTGTGAACTCTAGAGACTGTTACATAAATTGTTGGCATTGTTTGAATTAAAAAATAAATGCATATATAAATAATGGTTCCATAGCTGCCTATTTCATGCTGCAAGTATTATTCCAACACATTTATAATTCTTTCACCAACATATTACCTGATGCTGTAAAGAGTACGCAGGGCCTTTAAAGTGAACCTGTGTCCGGATCATGCACATTCAATTATTTACATATTCTTAACAAGAAGTAAACATACTTTAAAACAAGCTCCTATTAACTTATGCAGCTAAGGGCATTGTGGAGATATTCATCTTCAAAGTCTACAACAGGGGCATAGAAATTTTCGCTTTTTTCCTTTTACTTTCAATTGCAGCAGAATCTTAGTAGCCTGCCAGCCCTCTAATGTAACCATACAGTGGGTGTTTCTAAGCTGACTGTAAACCAACTGAAATCAATTCTAGTCTTTGTTGTGGTCTTTGATGATCTTTAAGAATGTAGTAATTCACAGCACAAGCCACTAGAGAGGCCAATTGTGGCTTGTTTAAATCTTTAAGCTTTTCACGCCAACGGTCACATATATGGGGCCTTGTTGCAGACAGGCCTTAACGCAGAGCGGCCACATACTGTATATGCGTAGCAGAATGTAAACAAAGCTGTGCTCCCAGCTAGGTTCCGGTGGCTAACGGAAAGCTCACGATCTTTACTTTCAAATCATGTGACTGCTCTGACAGCCAATCACAGAGGTCACATGATCAGAAACCCCACTCTGCCTACCAGGATCAGAATCCTCTTAAAGGAGGAGCTGGTGTTAGGGGTTAAAGTGTATCTAATTCTAAAGCCAAAACATTTTTTTGTATAATGTAGTGATGGGTTGGAACCCCATGTAAGGTTTGTACTGCTGAATGAGTGGTGTGATGAAGGGCTGGACGTCAGTTTATGTGATAATTCCAATCTAATGTTATAGCTCTTTTTGAGGCAGTCCCTAAGTACACAATGGACCTTGACATGGCCCTCGTGGTAACATTTTAAAGTGATATTAAAGTTTTCTCTTTTTTTTAAATAAATATGTCATACTTGCCTGCTCTGTGTAATTGTTTTGCACAGAGCAGCCCTGATCCTTTTCTTCTCTGGTCCCTCACCGGCGCTTACCTTCATGCATAGAATGTATGAAGGTAAAAAAAACCTTCAGCCTTTACAACCACTTTAAGCAATGTATTTTCTTCAGCCCCTTAATTGGTCTCATGACAGGTATTCCTTAAAGTACAACCTTACCACTTAAAAAAATGTCCAGATTGTCTCAGATACAGCAGTTAGCGGTACTAATTATCACTATTAATATGTTGCTAATACATATCTAGCTGGGCATGATCCCTAATTTTTGTTCTCGGTCCCATCCTTGGGTTGGCTGAACATCACCCTCTAGCTATTGTACAGATATTACACCCCAGAGTGTCGGCATTGACTCTAAACAGCAGTGTTGCCAACCGTCAGTAAATTTACGGACAGCCAGTAAAAACAGGGCAGTTTTATGGGTGTCCGTAAAAGTCCGTAGCAGCCGAAAAGTGCCAGTAAAAACGGCGGCCATCGGCTCCAGTCAGAGCTGCGTATGTGCAATTACGGAAATCCCCAAGCGGCAAGTGAGAAGATCCAATCCTGACCCTGAGACGAGTTGGACGACCTCTCCTCCTGCTGCCAGCTAGTGCCTCTGCCCAGCCCATCCACCCTCAAATGAGGTTACTGCATTTTCTGTCCACACCACCGCCAGCCAGCACCCGACCGGAGCAGACGCTCCGGATGGATGGATCCTCCTGATTCCTGCCTGCCTCCCTGCTCTGGCTGACCCTGCAGCCCTCCTGGTGACAGTGGTGAGTGCAGTACCCTTCCTCTTCAAGCCAGCCAAAAAGAGTCGGGACAGTGAGTGTGTGACTGCTTGACACCCACACTGTCTCTGCTGACTCTGACAGACAGCCGCGAGCCAGGCTGCCGGAGTCTCTCTCTCTTAGTGTGCACTGGATAAGTGGCAGGAGGTAATGGAAGGATGGTGTAATGGAAACAGGAGGTGATGGGGATGGTGTGATGGAGATGGAGGGATAGTGACAGGAAGTGATGGGGGGATTGTGTGATGGAGACAAGAGGTGATGGAGGGATGGAGACAGGGGGATGGTGTGATGGAGAAGAGGGGTGATGGAGGGATGGAGACTGGAGGGATAAAACAGGAGGTGATGGAGACAGGAAGTCTTTAGAAGTGGGGACATAAATTCTGGTGAACCTAGTGGCTACCAGGGATTTCACCTCACATTCTGTGGTGGTTATGGAACAGAAATTAAGGGGGAATCTCTACAATTTGACATAGGTGACAAAACTGATGGACTAAATAATCTGCCCTTATTATATTGAAAATAAGAGAAATATGTTTTTTTACCTTGCTATCTACCTTTAACCACATTGCTATTTGCACAGTGTACTTGCTTGTAGCCTAAATATTGAAATTTGCACTGAAAACTGTAATTTTGTAACTTTTGTAAAATGCCAGTAAAAACTTGGCTGTGCCAGTAAATTTTGGGTGTTGTGCCAGTAAATTTCAATCTGGTAGGTTGGCAACACTGCTAAACAGTTACTTCATTTTCTGCTAAAAAAGGAAAATTGTTCAGCAACGGATGAACTTCTGTCGAACTTCTGTAAAGTTATGATAAAAGACACAGGATTTCCTCTTTTTCACACTTGTGACACTAAGAAAATGTAACTGATATTTTGGTAAGGGGTAGCAACACAAAGCTTGTCTCATGCTAAACATAGGTATACCATTCAGAAATATCACAGCTATGGATCTTTTGTTTATTTCTTCATAACTGGAAGGCAAGTCTTTTCATTCAAAACATTTGACAAGCAGAAGAAAAGCATTGGAATGAAAAGTAGGCACACTCATGTACCTGCATGTAAGCACCAGTGCCCCAAGATTCTGAACGGAGGGGCATTCTGCTATACTGAAATACAGACTTTTCTTTACAGAGTCTATGGCTGGCCTGGCCTTCCTACCTTTCATGCCTAGCTATTGGTTACTGATCCTGTCTATCATACTCACAAGTAATTTATGTACTGTATTACTGTTCAGTCATATTGGACTCTCAGTGATTCTATGGAGAAGCTCCCTGGGCACCATGTCTGATACACTTGTGAAAACCTTTTTTTCTAGAATTTTCTTGGCCAATTTTTTTACGAGGTAGGTCCACAGGTCTTTCCTCAACCCTCTTCAATTGCTCAGCTTGGAATTGGCATGAAAATTGTAATAGTAAATGTGCACACATACTAGGCCCAATTTAGACAGGAGCCAATTAACCCACCAGCACGTCTTTGCAGTGTGAGAGGAAACCGGAGTAGCCACATAGCTCTGAACTGGGGGGCTCTGAGGAAGAGGGGACCTCCCCTCGAAACGCGTCAGTATCTGGAAGGTTCTCCGGCATGCTGGACATGGTCCCGGTGACCTGGTCGCTTTGTGTCCATTGTGGACCTTGAAATGTTTTTATGATCTACTTGTTTGTGAGTATATTTCCTTTTCTTTCTATTTCAATAAACACCGCTTGGGTAATGCGCAAGGTTGGTGCATCCTCTTTTCATTTTTTCTATAGCTCTGAACTGTCCCTGATTTAGAGGCACTGTCCCTCTTTTGGAGCAAAGTCCCTCTTTCCTCTTCATTTGTCCCTCATTTTAATCTGATGTATATAAAGTGCCTTGGAAAAATTGGATTTTTTTCTTCATACTTACCTGTACAATCCATTTCTTTCTCGTACATCACGGGACACAGAGCAGCCATATACATTACTACCTGGGTTATGCGCCACCTGGACACTGGTAGAATATCCAAAAACAGGAAGTCCTCCTCTATATAACACCTCACATACTCGGGAAATACTCCAGGTTTGTAGCAAGCAATGAACTCCCAAAAAGAGAGGGGAGGGACCTCTGTGTCCCGTGATGTACTCCAATTTTCTTTCTCGTACTTCACGGGACACAAAGCAGCCATATACATTACTACCTGGGACATCCCGGAGCAATAGCCTTGAGTGGAGGAAGACCCACTGTATGAAAACACCATCATATTTATACAGCAGCCTGTAAGATACTACGGCCAAAAGCTGAGCCCTCCGCTGCCATAACATCCACCTGATAAAATCTTGTGAACTCATGTACCGAAGACCAAGTAGCGGCCTTGCAAATATGCTTCACCATTGCAGTGGGCTTTGTCACCATGGACCTTCAAGGACTGGGTACCCTTTTAGTATGAGGGTCCACTCCCTTGGACCTGTATAGCACCCTACATGAAATGCCGTAGTTCTGAAGTGCCCAGGATTTCCACTACACAGGGTCCAACGCCTGAAGGTTGCACTACAGGCAAAACCTTGTTGTTGATCCTTTAATCTTCTTTACGAGGCTTGGGTACCATTTATCTTAGCATAGTAGCTTCTTGAAATGGATCCAATCTGGAAACGCTGTCCCTTGATTCTTAAGAACCTATTCGGGATTACAGCATTGAAGCTCACAGAGAGCTCAAAAGTGACCATCTACCTTTTTAGACACTGGTGAAAAAACTGGAGTACTTCCTGTATGTGAGGGGTTATATAGAGGGGGACTTCCTGTTTTTGGTTATTCTACCAATGTCCAGTCACCTATAGGTGGCGCATAACCCAGGTAGTAATGTATATGGCTGCTCTGTGTCCTGTGATGTACGAGAAAGAAAGTATTCATAACCCTTGAAATTTTCCACAACTTGTCATGTTGCAATCAAAAACATGAATGTATTTTATTGGGATTTTATGTGATAGACCAACACAAAGTGGCACATGATTGTGAAGTGCAAGGAAAATGATAAACGGTTTTCAAATTTTTTTTACAAATAAATATGTGAAAGGTGTGGGGTGCATTTGTATTCAGCCCTCCTCAGTCTATACTTTATAGAACCGCCTTTCACTGTAATTACAGCTGCAAGTCTTTTTGGGGATGTCTCTACCAGCTTTGCACATCTAGAAAGGACATTTTTGCCCATTCTTCTTTGCAAAATATCTCAAGTTCTGTCAGATTGGATGGAGAGCATCTGTGAACAGCAATTTTCAAGTTTTGCCGCAAATTTTCAATTGGATTTAGGTCTGGACTTTAACTGGGCCATTCTAACACATGAATATGCTTTGATCTAAACCATTCAATTGTAGCTCTGGCTGTATGTTTAGGTCGTTGTCCTGCTGGAAGGTGAACCTCTGCCCCAGTCTCAAGTCTTTTGCAGACTCCAACAGGTTTTCTTCTAAGATTGCCCTGTATTTGGCTCCATCCATCTTCCCATCAACTCTGACCAGCTTCCCTGTCCCTGCTGAAGAAGAGCATCCCCACAACATGATGCTGCCACCACCATGTTTCACGGTGGGTATGGTGTGTTCAGGGTGATGTGCACTGTTAGTTTTCCGCCACACATAGCGTTTTGCTTTTAGGCCAAAAAGTTCAATTTTGGTCTCATCTGACCAGAGCACCTTCTTCCACATGTTTTCTGTGTCCCCCACATGGCTTCTTGCAAAGTGCAAATGGTACTTCTTAGGCAACCTTGGCCCTCCAGCTGTGGTGAAACTACATGTCCCATGAGTCATTGCAAGACCCTGACAATCACAGACATGACTCCTAGAGGCAGAGGCATGATGGGATTTGTAGTTTCACCACAGCTGGAGTTACCCCTGTCTTATGGCTTACTTTCAACAGTGGCTTTCTTCTTGTCACTCTTCCATAAAGGCCAGATTTGTGGAGTGCATGACTAATAGTTGTCCTGTGGACAGATTCTCCCATCAACAGCAACAAAATACCCTCCCCCAGCAACAATAGACCCCCAGCAGCAATAACAGATCTCCCTGCAGCCAGCACCAATAGACTCACCAGCAGCCAGCAACAATAGACCCCCCAGCAACAACGGATCACCCGTAACAAAATACCCCTTTGCCCAGCAACAATAGACCCCCCAGCAACAATGGATCACCCGTAACAAAATACCCCTTTGCCCAGCAACAATAGACCCCCAGGAGCAACAGCCAGCTACACTAGATCCCTCAAAGCAACAACTGATCGCCAACAGCAGCGGTAGATCCTCCACCAGCAACAAAAGACTGCCTTAGAAACAATATACCCCCACCCCCACCCCGTCCCACAAAAATAGATCACCTCCAGCAACAATAAAACCCCCAGTAGCTAGCATCAATAGACCCTAAACCCCTCCCATTATATACATACTGTTCTGAAGGTGCTGGAACTGTGTTACCTCACGTTCCCGCTGAACATGTCTGAATGGACACAGGGAGCTGTGACTCAGCTTGAGTGCCCCCATAGTAAGCTGCTTACTGTGGGGGCACTCGACAGGAGGGAGGTGCCAGGAGCAGAGAAGAGGGACCTGAGAAGAGGAGGGTCTGGGCTGCTCTGTGCAAATCCAATGCAACAGAGCAGCTAAGTATAACCTGTTTGTTATTTATTTTTATTTTTTTTTTAAACAAAACTTTACAATCACTTTAAGGTAAAAAAAAAACCTTCCATATGCAGCTCTCCTCCAGCTTCCCCTTATACTCACCTGAGCCCCATCTCGATCCAGCGATGTGCACAAGAGCAGCTTCTTTCTCGGCTTTCTACCTCCTCACTGGCTCAGAGGCAGCAGTGGGAGCCATTGGCTCCGGCTGCTGTCAAACACAGCCAGTAAGGAGGGAGCGATGGCCGGGGCTGAGCCGCGGTCTGTGCGTCAATGGACACACAGAGTGGAGTTTGGGAGCGAGCATGCAGGACAGCCCCCATAGCAAGCAGTTTGCATTCGGTGGGCATTCAGGGGGCATTCGGTGCCGACGGGGGACCTGAGAAGAAGAGGATCGTGGCTGTTCTGTACAAAACCCTTGCACAGAGCAGGTAAGTAAAGACATGTTTGTTATTTTTATTCAAAAAATGTGAACCTTTACAACCCCTTTAACCACTTGCCGACCAGCCACCGTCATTATACTGCGGCAAGGTGGCTCGTTCCTGCGAATTGCCGTCATTGTACGTCGGCTCGGGATCTCGCTTGTGTGGGCACGCGCCAGCGGGGGAGCCAGTCAGCGGGTCGTTCCCACCTGTGATCGTTCTCCGTAGTGACAGACTGAGGATCTGCCTCTGTAAACAAGGCAGATCCCTGTTCTGACAGGGGAGATCACACAGCTCCTGTCTTTCTGCTATGCAGGAAGACGGATCTGTGTGTTTCCCCAGGCAGCCCATTCCCCATACAGTTAGAAAACACACCCAGGGAACACATTTAACCCTTTGACCTCCCCTGATGTTAACCCCTTCCCTGTCAGTTTCATTAGTACAATAACAGTGCATATTTTTAGCACTGATTACTGTAATGTCACTGGTTCCCAAAAAAGTGTCAAAAATGTCACTTAGGTGTCCGATCTGTCCACCGCAATGACGCAGCCCCGCTAAAAATCATGGATCGCCCCCATTACTAGTAAAGGAAATAATGCCATAAATCTATCTCCTATTTTGTAGACATGATAACTTTTGCGCAAACCAATCAATATACTCTTTTTACTAATTCCTGCCCGAAAATCCAAGGGGGTTCTCATTGAGGGCACAATTTCTTGTGCTCATCCTCTACAAGTCTTGAATATACGCTTATTGTGATTTTTTTCCCCCAAAAATATGTAGAATAGATATCGGCCTAAACTGATGAATACATTTTTTTTTTACATTTTTTTATTGGATGTTTTATAGCAGAAAGTAAAAAAATTTTTTTTCAAAATTGTCGGCCTTTTTTCGTTTATAGTGCAAAAAAGAAAAATCGCAGAGGGGATCAAATGCCACCAAAAGAAAGCTCTATTTGCGGGAAAAAAGGACGTCAATTTAGTTTGGGTACAACGTCACAATTGTCAGTTAAAGGGGTGCAGTGCCGTAATGCAAAAAAATGGCCTGGTCAGGAAGGGGGTAGATCCTTCTGGGGCTGAAGTGGTTAAGTATTCTTCCATTGACCCTGTGAGGTGCTCTCTGCATTGTGGTGGATTACACAGAAACCAGGGCCATAGAAATTGGGCAAACCTAGAGATTTTAGCACAGCTGCAGTATCTGCTGGATAGCATTAGCAGCACACAGATTCCTTTCACCGGTTGCCTGGAGTTGGATTTTATAAATGCGCATTCTGTAACTTGGTAATGTGAAATCTTTCTTCCTATAGCTTGCAAATCTTTTTTTATTTTTTTGCTAAACCCAATCCCAGGACGAGGCACCAGTCTGGATGCTATTATGCTTAGATAAGAAGCCTCGGAATTCTGGTTTTGGCAATATCAGGACAAGGCATATTGGAAAGGGTATAATTATGATGCCTAAACATTTACTACCAGTGAATTGAAACTTTTGAGCGAAACCTCGGGTTTAAGTGGCAAACATTTCTGAGCTAAGGATTGGCTGCTCTCCTTTGCCAACCATTTTTCCCAGAGCTGCGGTGGAAATTCTCAGAACACCGGTCGCAGTTCCTCTTGCTAGACTACACATTTTCTGTGATGTGAGTCTGCCTGGTTCTCTGTAATTTGCCACCACACCAAAGTATGGCAGGATTACTTGGGCTTCACTTTTTTTTCTGCCTGCAAGAAGACGAGCCGAGACTGCCAAGCGATGTGCACCGCTCAATCTGCAAAACCTCTTTAATTATTATCTTTTATTTCATGCCCATTGGGGTGCCTGCTGCGCTGCTTGTACATCTTATTAAACCCAGAAGCACACATTTATCATTTATTATTCAATGTGATGTCTGCATTCGTTTTCTTTTTTTAGGCTTTCTTTCTTCTATATTCATATGGTGATCCAACCAGTAAGTTTGTTGTTTTTCAAAAGAACAAACTCTCCAGCTGAATGTGTTACTTACAGGGATGTGACAAACCATTTACCATTGACAGGGGTGCTTACAATGATCAACTTTGAATTATTAATAGGGGGCGGCACAGTGGTGTAGTGCAGTGGTTCTCAATTCTGTCCTCAAGTACCCCCAACAGGCCATGTTTGCAGGTTTTCCTTTATCTTGCACAGGTGCTTTAAATCAGAGTCAGTGGCTTGGTATTTTGGAGAGCCATTTTATCTAAGAGAAATTTCCAAAACATGGCCTGTTGGGGGTACTTGAGGACAGGGTTGAGAACCACTGGTGTAGTGGCTAGCACTTCAGCTTGGCAGCAAAAGGGTCCCTGGTTCAAATCCCAACCATGGCACTACCTGCCTGGAGTTAGCATGTTCTCCCTGTGCTTGTGTGGGTTTCCTCCGGGTACTCTGGTTTCCTCCCACACTCCAAAGATATGCTGGAAGTTTAATTTGATCCTCTAAAATTGACCCTAGTATGAATGTGAGTTAGGGACATTAGATTGTAAGCTCCTTGAGGGTAGGGACTGATGTGAATGTATAATATACTGTATAAGTAAAGCGCTGCGTAAATTGACAGCGCTATATAAGTACCTGAAATAAATAAATAGTATTATTATACATGATTTATTATACAGGATTTATATAGCGCCAACAGTTTGCACAGCTCTTTACATGATGATTTATTTATGGAAAACCTTTATCCCAAAAGAAAAAAAAAAACAGTTTGCTGTAACTGCTTAAAAAATTATTAGCTGGAGTTTGGCTTTAATTTGTTACTGTATTTAAATCTGCTAGTACATCTAAAGCCTCGCACACACGGGACGACGATCGTAGGTACGATCGTCACAAATCGTATGTTGCATAATGTAACTTGCATACTGACTGCACTACACGATCGTACGACCACAGAAGAACGTTCAGGTGCATGTAATTATCATCCGGCCGTTCCTGACTTCTGAGCATGCGTGTTTTGCACAATACAACTTGTTGTACCAACTGCTCTACACACGATACAACGGTCGTATGACCGCTTGTTGGTACGACCAAGTTTTCTAGTTTGCTCATACAACTCCCTTGTACGACCGTCGTATGTTCGACTGTTCTAATCGCGCATACGATATCGCATACAACGGTCGTTAGTACAACCTGTTGTATACGATCGTCGTCCCGTGTGTACGAGGCTTTAGTTCCCCCTCTCCCCTAACTTACAATGTTGCTGTCCAAAGGTGCCCCCCTGTGCTCCTTCATCCAGAGTGGGGGCACTCTAATGCAAGAGCTAAGTTACCAGACAGATCACCGGGGGTAAACAGAGGGGGAAAGAAAGTCTAAAAAAAGAAAACGAATGCTGCCACCACATCTAATGATTGGTAAGCTGCAATATATTATAAATGTTTGGTTTTGGGTTTAATACCGCTATAAGGGCTAAAAGCTGGCCATGGATAGATTGTTTTTTATCTTTTTTTTTTCAGCGAGAGGGATGAACCAAAAAGAAAAAAGAAAAAAAGAACAGATTCAGTGGCTTCAGCTGATTGGCTCACACATACACTATGTTACCAAAAGTATTGGGACGCCTGCCTTTACACACACATAAACTTTAATGGCATCCCAGTCTTAGTCCCTGGGTTCAATACTGAGTTGGCCCACCCTTTGCAGCTATAACAGCTTCAGCTCTTCTGGGAAGGCTGTCCACAAGGTTTAGGAGTGTCTATGGGAATGTTTGTCCATTCTTCCAGAAGTGCATTTGTGAGCTCAGGCACTGATGTTGGATGAGAAGGCCTGGCTCACAGTCTCCGCTCTTGCACTTCTTATCTTTCAAAAAGGTGTTTCCCAGGGCTAAATCATCCAATTTCTAAATTGCTGCATTTCAAAAGCCAATATAAAGGAAAAGTAGTGGTAAAAATAAAGCACTTGCAGCTTCAACCAATCTTTTTATTAAATAATTCTCCTTTAAGGGGGCGTGGCAGGGGGTGTGTCCTATACCTATATAGTTTTGCTAATAGGTGTTCCTCGTTCCCATCTCAGAGAGTTGGGAGGCGTGAGCCCCTACTGTTTTCAGGGGCCCAGACAGTCACACAGTAAGGGCCACATTCTGCCCTCATCTTGCAGGTTGGGCACTGGGGCCATATAACATAGAAGCATTCAATCCAGTTTAAGATTTTATTTCTATTTACCCAAAAGGAAAAAAAGAGCTTTGATTGGAGTGAGCCGGGTAATGCTTGTAGGTAAACAGAGAGAAATGGAGGATCCAACAATTACGTGGAGACCACCAGCATGCAGTCTGGGAAACAGCTGGACAGATTGAAACGTCTTAAAAACACTGAGAATTCCACTTAATCATGTCTGCTAATTGTATTTCCATGATAATTATATATCTGAGCGCTCGTACCATTTCCTGAGCTGAATTACTAGCTGTACTTTTTAAACCAAGGATCCTGTCTGACTTTGGCCTTCAGGAGGTTTGGGCAAAGAACCGAGCGTGTCCAGGGCTGAGGGGGGTCTGACATGTCTGACGCAACAAAAAAAATGTTCCTTTTATATCCCACCATGTAAAGTCGATTAGCACTTTTAAAAAAATGCTGTTTAACCACTTCAGCCCCGGAAGGATTTCCCACTTTAGGACCAGAGCACTTTTTGCGATTCGGCACTGCGTTGCTTTAACTGACAATTGCGCGGTCGTGCGATGTTGTACCCAAACAAAATTTGCGTCCTTTTTTTTCCACAAATAGAGCTTTCTTTTGGTGGTATTTGATCGCCTCTACGTCATTTCTGATGAACAAAAGAAGAGCGACAATTTTGCAAAACAAAACAAAATTCTTACTTTTTGCTAAAATATAAATCCAAAAAAATATATAAAAAAACAAATGTATTCATTGGTTTTGGCCGATTTATATTCTTCCTCATATTTTTGGTAAAACAAATCGCAATCGGCGTTTATTGATTGGTTTGCGCAAAAGTGGTCGCGTTTATGGATGATGAGAATTAATTTCTGGGGTTTTAATTTTTTTTTATTTTTTACTAGTAATGGCGGCGATCTGCAATCTTTAGCGGTACTGCGATATTGCAGCGGACATATCGGACCATTTTGACACTTTTTGGGGACCATTGGCATTTATACAGCGATGAGTGCTATAAAAATGCACTGATTACTGTGTAAATGCCATTGGCAGTGAAGGGGTTAACCTGCAGGGGGCGCTCTAAGGGTTAACTGTGTTCCCTGGGCGTGTCCTAACTGTGTGTGGGCTGGCCTGGCAGGGGGAAGGGAGTGATCACTGCTTTCATATACAGGAAGCCTGAGATCACAGCCCCTCCCCCTCTATGAGAACGGAGATCCGTGTTTACTTACACAGACCTCCGTTCTTTCACTGCTGGGGGGCCATCACGGGTAGCCGACAGCGATCGAGTCCGCCGTACCCGCTCCCTGGCACCCCCCCGACACAGTGAGCGTGCGAATGCACCTCCGGCGGCGCGCGCGCTCACAGCACTAGTTATCGCAGCCGCTGTCATATGACGGCGGTTTGTGATAACGTGCCACTCTGTCGCCGTCAGACTGTGGTCTGCGGTCGGCAAGTGGTTAAATACCAATAATAAACTATTATTACCACTACTACTACCATAGCTTCCAACTGTCCTGGATTTCAAGGGACTGTCCCTGAATTTGAGGGATTTTCACTGATTTGGAACAAAGTCCCTCTGTCTCTCCTTCCTCCTCATTTGTCCCTAATTTTGCTCTGATTTATATAGTTGTATATAAAATGCACTACTTATCAAGTGTTTCCCTGTGCTAAATATTTCATCCAATTTCTAAATTGTTGCATTTGTAAATGTCAAAAGCCAGTATAAAGGAATAGTAATGGTAAAAAAGCACTTGTGGGTTAAACAAATTTTGTTTTTATTTTATTTTTTAAATTCTCCTTTAAGGGGGGCATGGAAGTGGGTTTGTTCTATGCCTACATACTTTTGCTAAGAGGTGTCCCTCATTCACATAGCAAAAAGTTGGGAGGAATGCTACTACTATTAATAATAATAATTATAATATAATACCAACAATAATACCAATAATATACTGCTCATAATACTACTACTATTAATATACTGCTATTACTACTACTACTAATAATATACTACTAAAACTACTACTACTACTAATAATAATCATAATAACATATTACTACTGCTACTGCTAGTACTACTAGTATACTACTACTAATACTACTAATAATAATATTACACTACTACTACTATTATACTACTACAACTAATAATATACTACTACTGCTGCTACTACTACTACTACTATACTACTACTACTACTACTACTACTACTAAAATAATAATATTACACTACTACTATTATACTACTATTATTAATTATAATAATATACTACTACTGCTACTACTACTACTATTATACTACTACTACTAATTATAATAATATACTACTACTGCTACTACTACTACTACTATTACTACTACTAATAGTAATAATATTACTCTACTACTACTACTAATAATATTATAATAATAATAATAATAATATTACACTACTACTATTATACTACTACTACTACTACTAAAATAATAATAATATTAAATTGCTACCACTACTACTACTAATAATAATAATAATATTATACTACTACTACTATTATGCTATTACTATTACTAATAATAATAATATACTACTACTACTACTACTACTACTAAAATAATAATATTACACTACTACTACTATTACTACTAATAATAATAATAATATTAAATTACTACCACTACTACTAATAATAATAATATTATTATACTACTACTAATAATAATAATATTACACTACTACTACTACTATTATACTACTATTACTAATTATAATAATATACTACTACTGCTACTACTACTACTATTACTACTACTACTAATAATAATATTACACTACTACTACTACTACTAATAATAATAATATTATACTACTACTACTACTATTATACTACTATTACTAATTATAATAATATACTACTACTGCTACTACTACTACTACTACTATTACTACTACTACTAATAATAATATTATACTACTATACTACTACTACTAAAAATAATAATATACTCCCATATAAAGTGAATAAACATTAAAGTGCAAAACAATAAATTATTCAGGGCAGCGCCTGTATCCTCCTTAAACCAAATATGTGAATGAATAATATATAAATGGAACTGGAGTAAATTATTAACAAAAAGTCCTTGAGGTAATAAATTGACACAATAAATAATATAGTCCAATCCCAATTGTGATGATTCAGTGTAAATGCAGTAAACCATTCATCCTCCACCATCGTACAAATGTGCTCCAGCCACCCTAATAAACGGAGGCTCACCGGATATCAAGTAAAAAACAGCATGCACAATATCCACCAGGTAGACACTCCAATCACTGTGATGATACGGCTCCTTAATTCCTAGATCTTTTCGCATGCGAGTCTCCACTCGTACATGGGAATAGATAAAACAGAGCCTCTCATAGTGCAACACTGTTTCAAACTTAATAAATTTATTGAACAAAGTAGTGCTGGTACATTTAAAAAAAGATAAAATCGCATGCATACTGGGATGCTGGTGCGTTACCATGCTGCCAAGACACCTGTCACTGCGTTACTCCGGTCCAACATCCAGCTTCCTAAATGTTGCCGTGTAGTCACACCCTTGGACGCGTTTCGTCACATCCGACTTGTTCACCAGGGGACCCCTGTAAAATTCACAGTTATAAGCAATCATAGTGTGTAAAAAATAAAAATCCCAATCACCTCACCAGAGTAGTAGAGTGTTACAATGGTAACACAGTATTTATTGCTCTGGTCACTGTATATAAAATAAAAAGAAACTAAAGAAATAAATAAAATATTTAAAAAATTTAAAAAAATGTCCCTGATTGCTGCCACACCTGTTATATGATGGCACTGTTCTGCACTGGTTACAGTATGCAAAATATTTTTTTTAAATTGTGAAAAAAACATTTTTTTTTTAATTTCTTCATTTTTCAAAAAAAATTACGTCAGAAATACTCACCAGGCCTTTTACTAAATACCTTGGACTGTCTACTCTCCAAAAAGTGATCATTTGGGGGATATTTGTACTGTCCTGGCATTTTCGGGCCCCAAGAAATGAGATAAGCCATCAGTACATGAGGACTGATCAATTTTCAGATATACAGTGCCTTGAGAAAGTATTCATACCCCTTGAAATTTTCCACTTTTTGTCATGTTACATCCAAAAATGTAGATGTATTTTATTGGGATTTTATGTGATAGACCAACACAAAGTGGCACATAATTGTGAAGTGGAAGGAAAATGATAAATAGTTTTCAAAATGTTTTATAAATAAATATCTGAAAAGAGTGGCGTGCATTTGTATTCAGCCCCTTTTACTCTGATACCCCTAACTAAAATCTAGTGGAACCCAATTGCCTTCAGAAGTCACCTAAATAAATAGAGTCCACCTGTGTGTAATTTTATCTCAATATAAATACAGTTGAAGCCCTCAGAGGTTTGTTAGAGAATCTTAGTGAACAAACAGCATCATGAATGCCAAGAAACACACCAGACAGGCCAGGGATAAAGTTGTGAAGTTTAAAGTAGGGTTAGGTTATAAAAAAATATCCCAAGCTTTGAACATCTCACAGAGCACTGTTCAATCCATCATCCGAAAATGGAAAGATTATGGCACAACTGCACACCTACCAAGACATGGCTGTCCATAAAAAACTGACAGGCCGAGCAAGGAGAGCATTAATCAGAGAAGCAGCCAAAAGTCCCATGGTAACTCTGGAGGAGCTGCAGAGATCCACAGCTCAGTTGGGAAAATTTGTCCACAGGACAACTATTAGTCGTGCACTCCACAAATCTGTCCTTTATGGAAGAGTGACAAGAAGAAAGCCATTGTTGAAAGAAAACCATAAGATATCCTGTTTGCAGTTTGCGAGAAGCCATGTGGGAGTCACAGAAAACATGTGGAAGAAGGTGCTCTGGTCAGATGAGACCAAAATTGAACTTTTTGGCCTAAAAGCAAAATGCTATGTGTGGCGGAAAACTAACACTGCACACCACCCTGAACACACCATCCCCACCGTGAAACATGGTGGTGGCAGCACCATGTTGTGGGGATGGTTTTCTTCAGCAGGGACAGGGAAGCTGGTTAAAGTTAATGGGAAGATGGATGGAGCCAAATACTGGGCAATCTTAGAAGAAAACCTGTTAAGAGTCTGCAAAAGACTTGAGACTGGGGCAGAGGTTCACCTTCCTGCAGGACAACGACCCTAAACATCCAGCCAGAGCTACAATGGAATGGTTTAGATCAAAGCATATTCATGTGTTAGAATGGCCCAGGCAAAGTCCAGACCTAAAACAAATTGAGAATCTGTGGTAAGACTTGAAAATTGCTGCTCACAGACGCTCTCCATCCAATCTGACAGAGCTTGAGCTATTTTGCAAAGAAGAATGGGCAAAAATGTCGCTCTCTAGATGTGCAAAGCTGGTAGAGACCTCCCTAGAAAGACTTGCAGCTGTAATTGCAATGAAAGGCGGTTCTACAAAGTATTGACTCAGGGGGGCGGAATACAAATGCACCCCACACTTTTCACATTTATTTGTAAAAAAAATACTGAAAACCATTAATCATTTTCCTTCCACTTCACAATTATGTGCCACTTTTTGTTGGTCTATCACATAAAATCCCAATACAATATATTTACATTTTTGG
The DNA here is from genome assembly GCA_018402905.1 of Glandirana rugosa. Classification (NCBI taxonomy): domain Eukaryota; kingdom Metazoa; phylum Chordata; class Amphibia; order Anura; family Ranidae; genus Glandirana; species Glandirana rugosa. Next base: position 1,436,494 of record BLSH010389339.1, read on the forward strand.
TTGTAACATGACAAAATGTCAAGGGGTATGAATACTTTTTCAAGGCACTGTACATACCATAGTTTCCTACAGACTAAATAATATACACTGATTTGGGTTATTTTCACCAAAGAAATGTAGCGGTATACATTTTGCCCTTAATTTATGAAGAAAGATTTTTTTTTTTGCAAAATTTTATAACAGAAACGAAGAAAAGCGCATTTTTTCCCCCCAAATTTTCTGTCTTTTTAAATTTATTTTGCAAAAACTAAAAAAAAATGGCAATGATTAAATACCACTGAATGAAAGTTCTATTTGTGTGAAAAAAATGATAACAATTTCATTTGGGTGCAGTGTTGCACGATCGCGCAATTGTCATTCAAAGTGTGACAGCGCTGAAAGCTGAAAATTGGCCTGGGCAGGAAGGGGTAAAAGTGCCCGGTATTGAGGTGGTTACAGAACTATTAATTGCAGAAAATTGAATCCACTCCTTTGTGACATTTAGTTATGTAAGCTGGTCATTTTGATGAGAAAATGCTTGAGAAAAAAAAAGCTTTTAATCATCATATCCTGATTAAAGACTAGCTAATAATAGATTCAGAGCAGCTGATCAGGACTCATAAATACTGTACATAAGGTTTCTTTTCAATTACCAAGCAGGGAATGCGTGGAATTTATAAATCACACAGCACATCCCATATTCCTCTCCTCCCTTTGTCCTCTTTACCACTTGGGGCTAACAAAGTTCACTCAGCCCTCCCTAATATTCCCATGGCCATGCCTCTGAGATGAAGAGGACCTGATGAAGATGAAGAGGACCTGTCTTCCACACACATTTAAAAAAAAAAAATCTGCACAAAGATACTTACATTAAGGGCCAGTTCACACCATAGAAACGCAGTCCGGATGCTTTCCGGATGCTTTTCTGCATGCGCCTTTTTGACGCGTTTCCGGTCCGTTACGGTGCGTTTTTGATGCATTTTTGATGCAGTCCAGTGCATTTTTTCCCACTTTTTTTCTTAGGACATGTGCATTCCAGTGCGTTTTTGGTGCATGTAGGTGCATTCCAGTGCATTTTTGATGCATTTTACCGCGTTCCAGTACAGTTCAGTGCATGAAAAATGCAGCATGTTCTACTTTTTTTTCTGGAGCTGGAACTGACTGGAACTGACTGCACTGGTGTGAACTATGCCATTGGAAACCATATAACCTACTTTCCATGCATTTTTGATGCAGAATAAAAACGTACTGGACTGCATGTGGTGTGAAATGGCCCTGAATGAAAAGTGTCCCCTGTATTGGTGGTTTCTCTCTTCATTGAAATCTTCAGTTCTCTGTCCTCCCCCTTACCCCTGCAGCGGTAATCTTCTAGTTCTGAGGGGGCTAATACAATACTGGGGAATATGTCCGCACTTTCTGCACCCTTCTTCCAGCCTTCATAAAAGCTGTACTATAGCTTCCATCCATGAAAAACATTCTATGAACGCAAATCAAACAAAGAAAAATACTGCGCTAATGGGTTTTAACCACTTCTATACAGGACACTTACACCCCCTTCCTTACCAGACCAATTTTCAGCTTTCAGCACTCTCACACTTTAAAAGGCAATTACTCAGTCATGCTACACTTTACCCAAACAAAATTTTTATCATTTTTTTCTCACAAATAGAGGAGCTTTCTTTTGGTGGTATATAATCACTGCTGTTTTTTTTTCAATATAAGCAAAAAAGTAGCAAAAATTTTGAAAAAAACCCACTTTTTTTTAGTTTGTATTGAAAAATTTTGCAAAAAAGTCATTTTTCTTCATAAATTTGGGCCATAATTTTTACTGCTACATATCTTTGGTAAAAATAACCCAAATTAGTGGATATTATTAATTCTCTGTGAAAGTTATAGCGTCTACAAGCTATGGTGCAAATCATTGAAAATTGATCAGACCTGATGTACTGACCACCTATCTCATTTCTTGAGACCCTAACAAGCCAGGAAAGTACAAATACCCCCCAAATGACCCCTTTTTGGAAAATAGACATTCCAGGGTCTTTAGTAAGAGGCATGATGAGTTTTTTGTAATTTTTTTCCCACAATTCTTTGCAAAATGAAGAATTTATTTTTTTTTTACACAAATTTGTTATAACAAGTTATTTCTCACACACAGCATATGCATACTTGCAATGACACCCCAAAATACATTCTGCTACTCCTCCTGAGTATGGTGATACCCCATGTGTGAGGCTTTTACACAGCCTGGCCACATACAAAGGCCTAACATTGAAGTAGCATCTTCAGGCGTTCTACGAGCATAAATTACAGATCTCATTTCTCAGCCACCTATTACATTTTTGAAGGCCCTGAAGCTACAGGACAATGGAATTTTCCACAAAATGACCCCATTTTGGAAAGCAAACACCCCAACATATAATCTATGAGGCATAATGAGTATTTTGAACATGTCATTTTTTTTCCAGAAGTTTTTAGAAAATGTGGAGAAAAAATGAAAACACATTTTTTTTACACAAAGCTGTCCATTTATAAGATATTTCCAACACATAACATGTACATAGCAAAAATGACACCACAAAACACATTCTGCTACTCCTCCTGAGTATGAGGATACAACATGTGTGAGACTTTTACACAGCCTGACCACATACAGAGGCCCAAAATTGAAGCAGCACCTTTAGGCGTTCTACGAGCATAAATTACACATCTCATTTCTCAACCACCTATTACACTTTTGAAGGCCCTGGAGCACCAGGATAATGGAATTGCCCACAAAATGACCCCATTTTGGAAAGCAAACACCCCAAGGTATATTCTATGAGGCAATATGAGTCTTTTGTATGGTTAAGTCTTTGAAAAACACTGAAAGAAGATAAAAACTCTATTATTTTTTACACAAAGTGGTAAATTTATAAGATATTTCTAACACATAGCATGTACATAGCAAAAATTACACCCCAAAATACATTCTGCTGTTCGTCCCGAGTATGGCGATACCACATGTGTGAGACTTTTACACAGCCCGGCCACATAGAGAGGTCCAACATTGAAGTAGTACCTTCAGGCGTTCTAGGAGCATAAATTACATATCTAATTTAATTCCTACCTATCACACTTTTGAAGGTCCTGGAGCACAAGGATAGTGGAATTACCCACAAAATTTCCCCATTTTGGAAAGCAAACACCCCAATGTATATTTTATAAGGCATGGGCTGCAGATAGGTACTCGGGTACTCTTATGGGCTGCAGATAGGTACTCGGGTACTCTGATGGATTAGTAAAAGGTACTTTGGTACTCTGATGGGCTGGTAAAAGGTACTCGGGTACTCTGATGGACTGGTAAAAAGTTATTTTGTACTCTGATGGGCTGGGGACAGGTACTCGGTACTCAGATGGTCTGGTGCCAGGTACTTGGGTACTCAGATGGTCTGGTGCCAGGTACTTGGATACTCAGATGGGCTAGTGGCAGGCACTCGGGTACTCAGATGGGCTAGTGACAGGTACTAGGGTACTCAGATGGGCTAGTGACAGGTACTCGGGTTCTCAGATGGGCTAGTGACAGGTACTAGGGTACTCAGATGGGCTAGTGACAGGTACTCAGATGGACTGGTGACCGGTACTCGGGTACTCTAATGACCTGGTGACAGGTACTCGGGTACTCAGAAGGGTTGGTGACAGGTACTCGGGTACTCTGATGGGTTGGTGACATGTGCTCGGGTACTCTGATGGGTTGGTGACAGGTACATGGGTACTCTGATGGGCTGGTGACAGGTACTCAGATGGGCTGGTGACAGGTACTCAGGTACTGTGATGGGTTGGTGACAGGTACACGGGTAATCTGATAGGTTGGCGACAGGTACTCAGGTACTCTGATGGTCTGGTGACAGGTGTTTGGTACTCAGATGGGCTGGTGACAAGTACTTGGGTACTCTGATGAGATGGTGACAGATGCTTGGGTACTCTAATGGGTTGGTGACAGGTGCTTGGGTACTCTGATGGATTGGCAACGGATACTCGGGTACTCTGATGGGCTGGTGACAAGTACTCAGGTACTCTCATGGGATGGTGACAGGTACTCGGGTACTGTGATAGGCTGGTGACAGGTACTCGGGTACTGTGATGGGCTGGTGACAAGTACTCGGGTACTCTCATGGGATGGTGATAGGTACTCGGGTACTGTGATAGGCTGGTGACAGGTACTCGGGTACTCTGATGGGCTGGTGACAGGTACTCGGGTACTCTGATGGGCTGGTGACAAGTACTCAGGTACTCTCATGGGATGGTGACAGGTACTCGGGT
>BLSH010389339.1:1453122-1508156 GCA_018402905.1 Glandirana rugosa
AAGTTCCGTGTGGCGGAAGGCCGGCTCATGACTAGAGACACTCAAGACTTGAAGCCCCTACTATCTTAATATTACATTTTCCTTGGTACGTAAAAGAAAGCTCTATTTGTGGGAACAAAATGATAAAAAATCTGTTTGGGTGCAGCGTTGCACGACCGCGCAATTGTCATTGAAAGCGCAACAGCACTGAAAACTGAAAATTTGTCTGGTAGTAAAGTGTTCTAAGTGCATAGTATTGAAGTGGTTAAACAAAGGTTCTTGTGTATGGAGTTCACATTTAACTTCATATTACTAGGCAATTAATAATAATTTGTATAGCTGATCTAAGCTGCATGTGTGCAGTCTGCATGGTTCCTTTTACATTATAATTCTATCATCCCCGAAGTTCAGAACTCACAGAGATCAGTACTCGGCCGGAAGGCGGTGTGCCTTGAATGAGATTCCAAAGGATTCATGTTGGACTGGGGTGCACCATGTACCGCTGTGCGCACCATCAGAAAACATTCATTCAGTACTGGAGAGGATGACTGGGCTAAACTTGGCCCGAAAAGATCAACAAAATGAGAATAACATTCATCTGTAAAATCCCACAGACGTATCTGATATCAGTGATAAACAAAACATAGAAAACTTCCACTGCACTGTCAGCGAGGCCTAACACAAATAATTCCTATCTTTCGATTTTCCGCTCTTTGATATTTCAAGTGTTTTCACAGGACCGCGCAAATGTACTATGATTTCCTTCTTTCTGGAATGTGTTGCTGAAACAGCTGTGATAATGTCACCATGTGACTGTGCGGTGTCTGCTCTGGCAAACAGCATCTCGCCACTGTACATTCCCCAGTCTTGTACCACAGTGATAAAGAAGAAATGTCCGTCCTCACCAAAGATCTCTAAATGCTGAAACATTACAGCTGATTTACATCTATGCATTGTGCACATCCATGCGTTACTGCAACTAACAACACATATTGCATGCATTTTGAATAGCACCCCAATGAACTAAGGGAATGCACATACTGTATAATGCAACTTGCTGCAATGCATGACAATATACCATAGTGCAGTGATGGTGAACCTTGGCACCCCAGATGTTTTGGAACTACATTTCCCATGATGCTCATCCACACTGCAAAGTTCCAAAACAACTGGCATGCCAAGGTTCGCCATCACTGCAATGGTGCATTTTGGAAAAATGTTCATGTCATGTTCATGATTTTTGGGGTGAAAAACCATATAATATTATTGTGCTAACAGCTGCTAGCACCACGATCTAACAGAGTATTGTGTAGCAATCAAAACGTAAAAAAGAAACACAATTTGTACTCAAATTAATATACATAAACGGTAATGATAACATATATCACATAATAAAGTGCAATGTGCAAATACATAAATATGTGCAAAAAGTACAAAAAAGTGCAAAAGTCCACAAGTAAGAAATTGTAAATGAAAAGCAGTCACTGTGTATCAAGTCCAGGTGTAGGAAGTTGAAAGTAAAATCCATTCCAGTAACAGTTATATAAAAGGTAACCAGTAACCCCAGTATCCATAGGAGTCACCATAACACCTGCATCCACCAGCCAGGAGGGAGAGTAAACACGCTTACCGGAATGTATGGACTCAAATGCCAGCGGCAATCAGTCAAACATGCACAAAGTTGGAAATACCAGGATGATGGTCAAAGGAGTAATCTCTGAAGATCTGTCACCATAACTCTCCACAGCGACCAGCCCTCTTATTTGATCATCAGCTCCAACATTCATAAAAGACAAGAAGTCTTCACATAGATATTTTATTTAACCACTTTAAGACCGAGCCTCTTTTTGGAGTTTGGAGGTTATCAGCTAAAAACAGGTTTTTTTGCTATAAAATTACTTAGAACCCCCAAACATTATATATTTTTTTTTCTAAGACCCTAGAGAATAAAATGGCGGCCATTGCAAAACTTTATGTCACACCGTATTTGCGCAGCGGTCTTAAAAGCGCGATTTTTTTTGAAAAAATTCAGTTTTTTGAGTTAGAAAATAAGACAACAGTAAAGTTAGGCAATTTTTTTTCATATTGTGAAAGATAATGTTACGCCGAGTAAAATGATACCCAACATGTCATGCTTCAAAATTGCGTCCGCTCGCGGAATGGCGACAAACTTTGCAACATAAAAATCTCCATTGGCGACGGTTAAAAAATTCTACAGGTTAGCATTTTTGCGTTACAGAGGAGGTCTAGGGCTAGAATTGTTGCTCTCGCTCTAACGATCGCGGCGATACCTCACATGTGTGGTTTGCACACCGTTTTCATATGTGGGCGGGACTTACGTATGCGTTCGCTTCTGCGCGCGAGCTCGCAAGGACGGTGCGCTTTAAATTTTTTTTTTTTTTTTTTAATTATGTATTTTACTTTTTAATTTTTATTTTTACAACTTTTTAAAAAAAAAAAAAATTTTTGACCACTTTTTTCCTATTACAAGAAATGTAAACATTCCTTGTAATAGAAAAAAGCATGCCAGGACCTCCAAAATATGAGATCTGGGGTCAAAAAGACCTCAGATCTCATTTTTAGACTAAAATGCAATAATGCGGTAAGCGGCGGAGATGACCGGAAAGCGGCGGGAGGGGGGGGGGCACCTCTCCCGCCGCTGATAAAAGTGATCTCGCGGCGAATCCGCCGCGGAGATCACTTTTATCCGACGCAGAATCGCCTCCTGAAAAAAACGATACCGGGGTTATGGTAGCTATCTGCTACCATAACAACGGTATCCCACTTCAAAGTACCGCCGTCAAACGACGTACGGCGGTCCGGAAGTGGTTAAAAGGTAGAAAAGTTACATCAATACTGAAGCAACAGGCATATCAATAGGACATCTCCATAACTGTGATCACATAGGAAATCAAAAAAGCGCAATGACATGGAGCAAGCTCAATCCGACCTGAAGTGTTTCGTCCATGCAGACATCAGTATGTGCGACAAGAATGGACTGGAGTTTTTCTGCCCCTGATCAACACTGGTCATTGCCAGAGCACCCCTGAAGTCCCCTACCATTCATTTTTACACTGTAGCTCTGCAGCAGTGTAAGGTAATCAATAAAATGTTACCATGACATTTCAATAAAGTTAAAAAAGAAAGAAAAGATAAATAGTGCCTTGTGTTGTTACAACGCAAGCTGCTGCCAGCACACAATGGACACTAGCCCACATGCTTAAACAGATTGCTTTTGCATGCGGCTGTTGTAAACAAACCCTTTAGTGCATCAGGAGCCCATTGATTTCCATGGGCTGCCTTAAAGGAGAAGTAGGGCCAAAGCTTTTTTGGCCCTACTTCTCCTGTGGGTTCTGTGTCCAGCCGCCACAGAGCTGGTAGGGATCCGCCCAGAAGTCTGAGTCGCCAGCTGGCTCAGCCTCTCAGTTAGCCTATTTTTTTAAAACAAAAATCACTTTATGTAAATCATTTTGTCCTTCAGTGTTCAGGACGGCATGTTGATTACACGGGTCCTTCCACTTCTCCAGTGGCCAAAGTGGGCACAATGTTGCCATTTCAAACAGAATTTTCTGCCTGGAAGAGAGCACAGAGATGACCTCATCAAGAATCTGCTGCTCCTTCACCCGATAACAAGAACAAAAATAAATGGTCAGGACTGTTTAATTTTTGGCAAGGTGTTTAGATTAAAACACAGGACCCCAATACGGCAGGATGGGACCCACTGCAGAACACGTGAAAGGGTCTGGCTGCAGGACTGTAAGGCTCGGTTCACACTGCTGCAACCCCAATTTCGTGCAACTTAAATTCAATTTCCTTGTGACTTGCTTGCAGCTTTTGTATTTTAACATTTCAGTCTGTGGCACTCAAATTGCACCAAAGTCACAGAAAAGTAGAGCAGGAACCTTTTTTATTATTTTGTCACTGTGCCTTGAGTTTAATTGATTAAGACAGCACCCATTGAAATGAATGTGTTTTGACATGTCATGTGACTTTATGGGGTTGATTTACTAAAGGCAAATAGACTTTGCACTTTTGAAAGTGCAGTTGCTCCAGAACTTAGTAAATGACGGAGAGCTCTGCTGACTTCCATCATCCAATAATGTGCAAGGAAAATTTTTTAAAAAACAGCATGTTTGCTTACATATGATTGGATGATGGAAGTCAGCAAAACTCTCCATCATTTACTAAGCTCTGGAGCAACTGCACTTGCAGAGTACAACTGCACTTTCAAAGTGCACAGTCTATTTGCCTTTAGTAAATCAACCCCTGTGTGTCGCAAGTTGCATGATAAGCTACAGCAGTGTGAACCAGGGCTTATAAAGGGCCTCGCGATGGGAGTAAATGGCCTTGTGGGAAGGGCCCTGGGCTCGGAGGGGAGGGCCCTGGGCACAGAGGGAAGGGCCCCAGGACTGATGGAAAGGGCCCCAGTGGTTAGGAGGGCCCTTCATGGTGGCTTGCATTGGGGCCCTGAAGGTTCTAATTACACCTCTGAGTTAAGATCTAATATTTAGTAGTTATGTTTAGCCCATTCTGCATAACCATTTTTGGGATATTAAAGCTGATTTTTTAATTTGTAACAACATTGGTATGCAAATTCACAGTACATTTGTTTGCTTTAACATTTAATATTGGAATGAATGAAATTTTCTGAATGAAAAACACATTCATTCGACTCCTTCGAATTTTCTTCTCCATGTGGTAAAAAATGTACATCGATTTGACCCAACCAATGAGTCCAAAATGGAATGAAGAGTCCCGAAATGAAAGTTTTTATACAAACTTCTTCTAATGCATGGCCATTCTAAGTCATCTGGGAGGTTAGAAAAACACTTTTTAATGCTATAGCTATCCTCAAGATAAGCCGGTGCCCGGGCTACCTAATCCCTGAGAAGCCATCCTTCCTGCCCCACTAAGCAGGGGGGCATATTAGGAGATAGTCAAAGGGTGCATACCTGTTGAACCACTCTTTGATGTCTATGGCCACTTTTAGTCTGTCTAGTCTGACCCAGCTGTGCTTAACTGGAAATGTAAATTCAGTGATATAAATACTGTAAACTACACAAATTTGCAATGTTCTTTTAATGGTGTTGCTTATCAAACTACTACATGTTTACAATTCGACCCCCTACATCTGGTCCAGCTAAAGTCGTTTAGTACAAGTTGCAACCAAATGGCCATTCTTACACTCACTGCTATCAATTGCTAACAATCAATTGCTGCTATTTTTCAATGTAACAGGGAGTTCAAATTCTTCCTACTGTTGGTGTTTTTCCTAAAAATTATTTTGTATTCTCCGAAGACTGCCGTAAGCTCTGGAAAGCCACCCACACTGAAAGCCAAGTGTTACTGTATTACCCATTGACAAGTCACTTGAAGAAGGGAATAATTCAAGAAGGGTGTTTGACATTCGCAGATAAGATCAAACAGAGTGGACTAATCCCCAGGCCCTTTCCAAGCTGTGAGATAGTTCAGGCCAGACTAATGAGGCTTCCAGTTATATAGCGCACTCCTTCATATTTGTTTATTTTATTGGTAAAGGAAAAGAATGTGCCAAATGCTTAGGGAATAAAAAAGATCCGTGGTGACAACAGCAACTGCTTGAAATTTAACGGGATATATCTTAAAGCAAAATTGTAGCATTCTTGAGATTTAACAGCTGTTGCCATATTGTGAGGGTGCATAGCATACATTACATGGACAAAATGGAGGATCTACCCCTTGGGTTTGCACTCCTCCAGCACTGGTAGTTCCATGATTCCAATCACTGCCGCAGAGCATCTATGCGTTTCTCATTGGGTGTTCACTAGTGATGGGCGAAACTGCCCAGGTTCGATTTATCAAGGGGCAAGTAAAACCTGTTCAAAATTCAGCAAATCCCATATATAATCCTATTTATATAAGATGAATCCTATTATTAAATTCTAGCCATTTTTAGGACTAGTAGGCAAGCTATTCTCAAAAAATAACACAGAATGGTAGGCACTGCCAAGGGGAACGTGTACTAATGCAAACTAAAAAAAATACTGTATAGTGGGGCAAGGGTCTCTGCAAGTGGCTTCAAGGGCAACATTGAGAGTACACATATGTTTTAAATACCGTATACACTCGTGTATAAGTCGACCCATGTATAAGCCGACCCCCTACTTTTGCCCAAAAAATATGGGAAAACGTATTGGCCCGCGTATAAGCCTAGGGTGGGCAATACAGCAGCCAGAACACAGGGACAGGGAGCCAGAACACAGGGATTTTAGCCAGGACACAGGGATATTAGCCAGGACACAGGGATATTAGCCAGAACACAGGGATTTTAGCCAGGACACAGGGATATTAGCCAGAACACAGGGATTTTAGCCAGAACACAGGTATTTTAGCCAGGACACAGGGGTATTAGCCAGAACACAGGGATTTTAGCCAGGACACAGGGATTTTAGCCAGGACACAGGGATTTTAGCCAGAACACAGGGATTTTAGCCAGAACACAGGGATATTGGCCAGGACACAGGGTTATTAGCCTGGACACAGGGATTTTAGCCAGGACACAGAGACTGTAGCCAAAACACATAAGGGATGAGTAAGGTAGTTTCACATTAAACAGAGCTGTGCTGCTTCTAAGAGCCGTTCTGTGCTTGTAACTGTGACTTAACACATTGGAATGTTGAGAATGCTGAAAGAGAGCTGCAGCTCTTCACTGACATCAGGAGGTGGGCGGGACTGAACAGCTAACATCAACTTGTCCCGCCCACCTGCCAACATCACGCTGAAAATCTGACACCTCTCTCAGCATTCTCTACATTCCAATGTGATTAGTCACAGATACAAGCACAGAACGGCTCTTAGAAGCAGCACGGCTCTGTTTAATGTGAAATTACTGATCACCCACAGACACTGACTCGGGTATAAGTCGAGGGGGGTTTTTTTCAGCACAAAAAATGTGCTGAAAAACTCGGCTTATACCCGAGTATATACGGTAATAGGCTTATGGGGAGCCATAAAGCTGTATGTGTTGTTACAGAACAGTATGATTTTTACTGACTGTCTCAGAGTACATTGGCACAGCATACAGTATTTTACTGTTGAATTAATTTTTTCTTTTAGGACTCATGTACACAGCACATTTTTTGACTGTTTTACAGCAGCTGTTTTTAGCTACAGACGTTTTTTTCTACAGTCAATAAACTCTCCATCATGTTATCCTATATGTTCATGCACACATAGGCTGTTATCAACTGCTTTGGGCAGTGACGTTTTTGAGCTGTAAAAAAAACCCAAGACCAGTGGGTTCTGAGAGACGTTTTTCAGCTGTAAAAATGCTCAAATGCTCAAAGACGCTGATCCCCAATGTTTTAGATCAATTGAGAAAAAAAAACAAACAAGCCGCTGGCCCTTTAAAAACGTGGAAAAAACGTGAAAAAACATGCAAAACCGACGGTAATATAACTCTCATAAAAGCTGAAAAAATCACTGATAAGCTACTGCCGTTTTTAGGACTTTTTTTAATGTGTGTGTGCATGAAGCCTTATAACTAGTTTGACTTGTATACAGTAGCAGCTCCCAAATCTGATGGAATTCATTTTGAAAAAATAAATGCTTTCTTTGATCAATTTTTAATAGGCCTGCTTTGAGCAGTAGATAGAAGTTGGCCAGTAGTTCACTGAGGCTGTCCCTGTCCTAATTTATGCAAAACTCTCATTAAGAGACCTCAAATGGTACAGTAATGTAAAACTGGCCAACAGCCAAACAGTTTCAAACAGGAATAATAGGCCTAAGTGGTGTATGTCTAACTTTTATTTACTGTACAGATAGGGGAGTGTAGGTGCACAATGTTCTTGCACTTTTTTTTTTTCTTTCAAACAATGCAGCAGTGCATTGCAAAAAGAAGGTAGCTCCAGGAACGTATAGGGCACTTTGACTTAAAAAAAGCCCTATCAACTTAAATTAAATATCAACCCCAGTGCGCTTTGTAATGTAGTTCTAATCAGATACACCACTCTCCCTCTACTTCAATGCAGGTCTGTTTGAGAACAATTATGATGAGGGGTGTGGCTGTTACTCAGCCCTGTGAGCACCATTGTAAATTTTGGCAGCAAATTTCGATTTCGTTTTAGTCTAAAGCCTCGTACACATGGTTCGACGCTCGTACGATCGAACGGACCAAACCGTATGTTGGCTGTTGTATCTCGCATACTGACATACAGTACACGATCGTACGACCAAGCCGAACGTAGTGACGTGTTATGAACGTATAAAGAGAAAGTTCAGGTGCATGTAATTTGCCGTTCCTGACTTCTGAGCATGCGTGTTTTGCACAATACAACTTGTTGGACCAACTTCTCTGTACACACGATACAATAGTCATACGACCGCTTGTTGGTACTACCAAAGTTTTCTAGTTTGCTCATACAACTCCTGTTGTACGACCTTTGTACGACGGCTGTTCTAATCGTGCGTACTAATGGTCGGATTAGCATACAACGGTCGTTCTTACGACCTGTTGAATACGATCGTCAAACCGTGTGTACGAGGCTTTAGTCTTAGGACTAAAATGGCATTTTCACTTTAGTCCTATTTTAGTCTTCTGCAATTGTTTTAGTTTTAGTCGTATTTAGTCGACTAAATCTACAGGACATTTTAGTCGACTAAAATGTCCTACAATTAAGTCAACTAAAATCTCCAGTACATTTTGGTAGACTAAAATCATTTTAATCGACTAAAACTCATTTTAGTCGTCTAAAATCTAATGGGTGTAGTTAAATTGTAATGCATTATTTAAGCATTTCTCTACAATTTCCAAACTCATTATATACTACTGGAGTGAAAAATCGAATATGTTATTATTTATGGTATAGCATTATGAACATGCACTATAGGACATTGTTAATTTTGACGTCAAATTTTAATTTAGTTTTAGTCTTAAGCCTCGTACACACGGTTCAACGGCCGTACGACCGAACGGACCAAATCGTATGTTGGCTGTTGTATCTAGCATACTGACATGCACTACACGATTGTACGACCAAGCCAAACGTAGTGACGTGTTATGAACGTATAAAGAGAAAGTTCAGGTGCATGTAATTTGTGTCTGGCCGTTCCTGACTTCTGAGCATGCGTGTTTTGCACAATACAACTTGTTGGACCAACTTTTCTGTACACACGATACAACGTTCGTATGACCGCTTGTTGGTACTACCAAAGTTTGCTCATACAACTCCTGTTGTACGACCGTTGTACGTCGGCTGTTCTAATCTCGCGTACAAACGATCGATTTTGCATACAACAGTCGTTCGTACGACCTGTTGTATATGATTGTCGAACCATGTGTACGAGGCATTAGTCTTTTGACTAAAATAACATTTTAGTTTTAGTGCTTTTTAGTCTTTTGACTAAAATGCCATTTTAGTTTTAGTCTTATTTTAGTCATCTCAATTGTTTTAGTTTTAGTCGTATTTTAGTCTACTAAAATGGTATTAAGTTAGTCGACTATAAGGTTTTAGTCGGTTTTAGTTGACAAAATTAACACTAGTCAGCACAGAACACTGAAGTAGGAGAACAAAAAGCAAGCAGCATTTTTGTCTAATGAAAAAAATATATTTTGATATTTTTCAGCATAAATCAGCTGCAGGCCAAAACATGGGTATACATGATCACTATAAAAACATGAATAAGTATTAGAATTTGATTGGGATTTAAAGAGACGCTGTCCCTATTTTTTCTCCTTAGAACATTACATATATATATGTCTTGTTTGATTTTTGTACCTGATTATTATGATCTGAAATGTCTCCATAGACCAGCCCCTCTATCTGAGCAAAACTCAACGAAAATGCTGCTTGGCACTGCCATCTTGTTTATGATGTCAGGGAGGGGGAGCTATGAAATTGACTCTCTCTGGAGTAGTCAAGTTCCCTAGCAACTTTTCAGGCACATTGCAAGACCATGGGGCTGATTTCCTAAAACAGGGGAGTGCAAAATCTGGTGCAGCTGTGTATGGTAGCCAATCAGCGTCTAACTTCTGCTTGTTCAATTAAGCTTTGACAATAAAATCTGAAAACTGATTGGTTTCTGTGCAGAGCTGCACCAGATTGTGACAACGTTTTTTAAATGAAAATTGGAAATGGCTTGTAAATAAAAAAAAAATGAATGTATTTGTGCTTTAAACTTGGTGACAAAGTTTCTTTAGAAAAATATTTAAATCAATTTAAAAAGACAAAATGAACATATCTGAGTTTTACTTTATGGGCAGAAAACCCAAAAGTGGCTCCTAACAAAGAATACCTTCAAGAATATAATGCCAATTCAATATGAATTATATAAATGCTATTTGGACAACTTGGTACTGCACCTTATAGGCACTGAAATACACCAAATTAATTTTATTTAAACATCTTTATTACAAAATGCATTTAAAAAAGAATAAGGGTACAAACAGACATTGTTAAAAAGTTACAATATGAATATTGCCTAGTTACTGTAATTCACACCACCAATTACACCAGAGGGTATAGTCCTGAATGGTTGTAGGAGCGTCCTAATGAGACAATTAACAGTATTCTAACAGGCATGGTGTAGGTTGGTTAAGGCGTGCTGTGGCTTGGAACTACATGTTGCGTGCATGAGTGCTTCTTCAAGAGCTTAGGCATACATTAGTATATACATCACAGGTGAGTTTGGCTGGTAAATTATTGGATGACTGTCCAGGACACAGCGGATGTTGCAGACATATATCGTCAAATAAAGAGGTAGTCCGGATAGGTAGAAGCAATGTTTAACCCCAATATAGCAGTAGTTAAAGCGGTAGTAAACCCATCCATTTAACAGTTTAAAAATCAGTTCCATTTCCAGCAAGTGCCGGAAAGGTAGCCCTCCCATTGGTTGTGCTCTAAACCAAATTGTCACACAATCCAATGGCTGGTGTCATAGCTGATCACATGTGCAGCATCACAGCAGTTAAAGATTAAACAGAGGCCAAGATGGCAGCTTCCTTGGCTGAAAATGATAGGAGGGTTTACTACCACTTTAAGAAAGCATTACGGTATAACAGGCAGAGGGTAAAGAGGCGTGTTCGCACACAATAGGTTCCATATGGTGACCAGACCTTCAGTAGCTCTGAAGTGCACTAATCATTAGCCAAATGCAGTAATGGGGTAACTGTGTAAGACCACCATAAAAATAGAGCTGCTACAGGCATCCACCATTCCAAAGATCCCTCAGCGTGGTAATGATAAATATGAATATGATATAATATGAATTGTAGAATTCAAGCATAACATTTCTCTACACAATTGGAAATACCGCTCTATTGTCCAATTTTAATCTGCATGGGCACAATGCGGGTCTTGAAAAAAATATAATAAAATCTCCTTGCAAAGGAAGGCTCCTTATACTTGCAAGGGAGCTTGCAGTCACTTTGTTCTGTTTAAGAGCTCCAGCCTCCGGCAGAAGTTTCGCTGCTAACGCACTTCTGGGAGTGTCAGATTTTGATCCCCTGCCATGCTCTGTGATTTCTCCTGCTGGTTCTTACATTACTAATGTGTCCTGAAGTGACATAGGGTCCATTGGTAGGATCCACAATGCAGAGGGTGCAACCAGCTAACACACCAGGAAATGTGTTGGATGTGATGTTTATGTTGTATGTATGAAGAGTCTTCTTTTACAAGTGACAGAGTTGTCATAAGGCAGTGTCCTTTAATCAGGGTTCTGTGGAACCCTAGTGTTCTCCCTGAGCTCTAAGGGTTCCAGGAGTGGTGAGCAATGGCAAACTGATCTCCAACCTACACTAACTACCAATACAAGGGGGTCATTTTCCATTAGCCACCGATGTAAGGGGTCGCTGATGACTTATGTTGGCATTATTCTCTGTTATTAGTGTCATTTTAATTTTAATAATATTACTAATTACAATTTGAGGTGTCCAATCTGTTAGGTTCACCATTAGTTACTCTTTTTTTTAAAACTTTTCTCAACTTAATGCTCAAGCCAATGTACCATGAACTCTAAGTATAATCATTTTTAGCAAAGGTTCCGCAAGACCTAAACATTTTTCAAGGGTTCCTCAGGGGTCAAAAGGTTGAGAAAGGCTGCTTTAAAGAGCTGAGGTTGCTAAATGCTGAAAAACATACAACTTCCCATGTGCACACTAGACGACTGTAAAGACTACATTGATGATGTGCATGGGCTGCAGCCAGAGTGGAAATAACATATGACCTCAGGGCTGTCTGTGAGGGGATCAGCCTTGTGGGATGTTTCTCAGTCTTACTAAACCGTTGCTAATTGACTCTAATTACAAGTACAAGACTGTAAGCTCTATGGAGGCTGCGTTACTTGCATTTATGTGACTTTTCACGCTTACTGCAACTACATGTGTATTTATAGGATATACAACCCACAATTTCCTCACAGGCGACAGACTTACAAGTAAATGTAAACCCTAACTGAATAACCTTAGTTTGCTAAACCACCGTGTATCATAAACAATTGCCATTCCTTCATACACTATATTACCAAAAGTATTGGGACACCTGCCTTAACACGCAGATGAACTTTAATGGCAACCCAGTCTTAGTCCGTAGGTTTCAATGTTGAGTTGGCCCACCCTTTGCAGCTACAACAGCTTCAGTTCTTCTGGGAAGGCTGTCCACAAGGTTTAGGAGTGTCTACGGGAATGTTTGACCATTCTTCCAGAAGTGCATTTGTGAGGTCAGCCACTAATGTGGATGAGAAGGCCTGGCTCGTAGTCTCCTCTCTAATTCATTCCAAAGGTGTTCTACCCGGTTGCGTTCAGGACTTTGTGCAGGCCAGTCAAGTTCCTCCACCCAAAACTTGCTCATCCATGTCTTTATGGACCTTGCTTTGTGCACTGGTGCGCAGTCATGTTGGAACAGGAAGGGGCCATCCCCAAACTGTTCCTACAAAGTTGGAAAAAGATTTCCCTTCACTGGAACTAAGGGACCAAGCCCAACCCCTG
The DNA here is from genome assembly GCA_018402905.1 of Glandirana rugosa. Classification (NCBI taxonomy): domain Eukaryota; kingdom Metazoa; phylum Chordata; class Amphibia; order Anura; family Ranidae; genus Glandirana; species Glandirana rugosa. The sequence continues at coordinate 1,466,063 of BLSH010389339.1, forward strand.
AAAAATAACGTGCGTTTAACCACTTGCCGACTGCGTGACGCCTTTTTACTGCGGCAGCGTGGCTCTATTTCGCGAATCGCCGTAAATAGGCGGCGATTCGCGGACGCGCAGCTAGGGGGCGACTCTGAAGCAATGTGCCCGTGGCTCGGGCGGACCTGATGTCTGCCGGCAAGCTGCGATGAGCTGTCAGACTGAAAGAACGGGGAACCGCCAATGTAAACACGGTGGTTCCCCGCTCTGTCAGTGGGGACATAGGAGATCTACTGATCCCTGTCACTGGGATCAGTTAGATCTCTTATGCCCAAGGTAGCCGAGCACCCTCACAGTTAGAACACGCCTAGGGAACACAGTTAACCCCTTCCCTGCCCCCTACAGGTTAACCCCTTCACTGCCAATGGCATTTACACAGTAATCAGTGCATTTTTATAGCACTGATCGCTGTATAACTGCCAATGGTCCCAAAAAAGTGTCAAAATGGTCCGACATGTCCGCCGCAATATTGCAGTCCCGATAAAAATTGCAGATCGCTGCCATTACTAGTAAAAAGTAAAAAAAGAAATAAAAACCCCAGAAATTAATTCTCATCATCCGTAAACGCGTCAACTTTTGCACAAACCAATCAATAAGCGCAATTTTTTTTACCAAAAATATGAGGAAGAATATAAATCGGCCAAAACCGATGAATAAATTAGTTTTTTTTATTTTTTTTTTGGATTTGTATTTTAGCAAAAAGTAAGAAATATAGTTTTTTTTTGCAAAATTGTCGCTCTTTCTTTGTTTATAGCGGCGATCAGAAATGACACGGCGGTGACCACATACTACCAAAAGAAAGCTTGATTTGTGGGAAAAAAGGACGCAAATTTTGTTTGGGTACAACGTCGCATGACCGCGCAATTGTCAGTTAAAGCGACGCAGTGCCGAATCGCAAAAAGTCCTCTGGTCCTAACGTGGGAAATCCTGTCGGGGCTGAAGTGGTTAAAGGCAGGTGTCCCAAAACTTTTGGTATTATTTTGTATGTTACATCTAACTGCTGCTGATCTCATGCAGACACGTTTCAGCCACATTCTAGTCAACGCGCTTTCCAGCGATGCCTCCATGGCATTTCATAAGGTGGGTTTCCTGAGAGGGCCAACAGCGAACTATGCCTGGTAGTCTCCATTGGAAGCCCTTGTGACAGCATGACTATGCAGGATCACAACTAGGGGACCGGGACAGATCATTGTCACCCTTTAATAAGAAGTGCCTAAACAATGACCTTCATTGCAGGATTACTCTGTTAACCAATTGCCATCCTAAGTTCATTTATAAATGTCCTGAAACTCAAAGGGTTAAAACAAGCTCATGACTGCAGCAGCCTTCTCCTGGCTATCCGGTAAAACTGGGACTTTTATGGGACTATGAAGGCTTGACATTTTTGGTATGCAACCCCATCTTTTTATATTTTACTCAAAAATTGGGTTAATGTAAGTGCACTTCAATTCCGTTTAGCAAATTGTTTCTTGAAAATATACAGGGTGGGCCATTTATATGGATACACCTTAATAAAATGTGAATGGTTGGTGATATTAACTTCCTGTTTGTGGCACATTAGTATATGTGAGGGGGGAAACTTTTCAAGATGGGTGGTGACCATGGCGGCCATTTTGAAGTCGGCCATTTTGAATCCAACTTTTGTTTTTTTCAATAGGAAGAGGGTCATGTGACACATCAAACGTATTGGGAATTTCACAAGAAAAACAATGGTGTGCTTGGTTTTAACGTAACTTTATTCTTTCATGAGTTATTTACAAGTTTCTGACCACTTATAAAATGTGTTCAATGTGCTGTCCATTGTGTTGGATTGTCAATGCAACCCTCTTCTCCCACTCTTCACACACTGATAGCAACACCGCAGGAGAAATGCTAGCACAGGCTTCCAATATCCGTAGTTTCAGGTGCTGCACATCTCGTATCTTCACAGCATATGGTTTTTTTATGGTTTTTATGTTCAGTAAAAACCAATACTGGGTGAGCTGCTCCTTCCAGGAGGTACCGCCATTCCTCCAAAGCCGACTTGATGGCCAGCAATTTCCTATCACCGACATCATAGTTCCAGCAAGATGGTGCACCACCACATTATGGGTGTCAGGTCCGAGCATTCCTAGATGAACAGTTTCCTGGAAAGTGGATTGGTCGTCGTGGGCCAGTTGAATGGCCCCCAAGGTCTCCCGATCTGACCCCCTTAGACTTTTATCTTTGGGGTCATCTGAAGGCAATTCTATGCTGTGAAGATACGAGATGTGCAGCACCTGAAACTACGGATACTGGAAGCCTGTGCTAGCATTTCTCCTGCGGTGTTGCTATCAGTGTGTGAAGAGTGGGAGAAGAGAATTGACAATCCAACACAATGGGCAGCACATTGAACACATTTTATAAGTGGTCAGAAACTTGTAAATAACTCATGAAAGAATAAAGTTACGTTAAAACCAAGCACACCATTGTTTTTCTTGTGAAATTCCCAATAAGTTTGATGTGTCATATGACCCTCTTCCTATTGAAAAAACAAAAGTTGGATTCAAAATGGCCGACTTCAAAATGGCCGCTATGGTCACCACCCATCTTAAAAAGTTTCCCCCCTCACATATACTAATGTGCCACAAACAGGAAGTTAATATCACCAACCTATCCCATTTTATTAAGGTGTATCCATATAAATGGCCCACCCTGTAGATTGTATAAACAATTGCCCAAATATGCAACATAAAACCGCCACCATTCTATTCTACAGGGTCCATGCTTTCCGAAAAATCTATAATTCTTTGGAGATTTTATGTTTTTTTTTTTGCAAAAAATGCAGATTTTAATATGTATGAAAAATGAAAAGCAATTTATAAAAGCTAAAGATTTAAAAATATTGAAAATGGTTCTTAAAATCTACATTAATATGTATTTATATATTTCATAGGATTACAGTCCTTTTGGTACAATGTGCTTGTTTCTTCATTCTTTGGAACTTTTTCAAGTTCCTCTACTTTGTTTTACAAATCTATACCTTGAAAGTATCAATGAAAGTCAGGTGATAGAGAGAATACCTTTATTTGAAGGGACGCTGCTGTGCAGGCAAATGTCTTTATGACCTTGGTGAAAGTGCTCTTGGAATTGCGCATTACTACAAAAGGTGAAGAACATAAAATGCAAATGCCGTTTCCCTTCCGGAACACATAGAGGTGTGATCCCAAACACTTGTATGAATAGCTGAGAAGAAGTTCATTTTGTGATGTGAACCAGTTGGCTGAATTAACTTTTTTCAGTTAGAGAAACATTTCCCTTTTTTAGGGTTTGATTTGCATATTTTGCATCTTCCTGGACTTGTTATTTTCAGCTTACTGAATGACAGAAAGAAAGCATGAGGGGCACATTTACAATCCTCCCCAGGCTACTCCCCTTCAACATCACCAATGCCAATGGGAGAATGAATTGGCCTCTATCAGTGGGACCTAAAATGAACCTGAGCTTTCACAAGATATCTACAGTGCCTTGAAAAAGTATTCACACTCTTTTTTATTATTATTATTATAATACAGGATTTATATAGCGCCAACAATTTACGCAGCGCTTTACAACTTGAGGTAGACAGTACAAATACAATACACTTAATACAGTAGGAATTAGAGGGCCCTGTTTGTTAGAGCTTACAATCTAAAAGGGAAGGTCAAGAGAAACACGAGGTAATAACTGTGGGGGATGTGCTAATAGAGAAGATAAAAGTACAGTTGTTAGGTGGGAGCCAGATAGGCTTCTCTGAAGAGATGAGTTTTCAGGGATCGTCTGAAGGTGGACAAACTAGGAGAAAGTCGGACAGATTGGGGTAGAGCATTCCAGAGGATGGGAGAGGCTCTGGAGAAGTCCTGGAGGCGAGCATGGGATGAGGTGACAAGGGAGCTAGAGAGCAGGAGGTCTTGGGAGGAGCAAAGAGATCGATTTGGTTGGTATTTTGAGACCAGGTTAGTGATGTAGCTGGGGGCCAGGTTGTGAATTGATTTATAAGTTATTGTTAGGATCTTGAATTTAATACGTTGGTTGAGTGGCAGCCAATGTAGGGATTGACTCTGATATTTTCCACATGTTGTCATGTTACAACCAAAAAACATAAATGTGTTTTATTGGGATTTTATGGGAAAGACCAACACAAAGTTGAATGATAAATAGTTTTCATTTTTTTTTCTAATAAATATGTGTGGGGTGCATTTGTATTCAGCCCCCCTGAGTCAATACTTTGTAGAACCACAATTACAGCTGCAAGTCTTTCTGGGGATGTCTCTACCAGCTTTGCACATCTAGAAAGGACATTTTTGCCCATTCTTCTTTGCAAAATAGCCCAAGCTCTGTCAGATTGGATGGAGAGCATCTGTGAGCAGCAATTTTCAAATCGTGTCACAGATTCTCAATTGGATTTAGGTCTGGACTTTGACTGGGCCATTCTAACACATGAATATGCTTTGATCTAAACCATTCAATTGTAGCTCTGGCTGTATGTTTAGGGTCATTGTCCTGCTGGAAGGTGAACCTCCGCCCCAGTCTCAAGTCTTTTGCAGACTGGGGATGGTGTGTTCAGGGTGATGTGCAGTGTCTGCCACACATAGCGTTTTTGCTTTTAGGCCAAAAAGTTTAATTTTGGTCTCATCTGACCAGAGCACCTTCTTCCACATGTTTTCTGTGTCCCCCACATGGCTTCTTGCAAACTGCAAACAGGATATCTTATGGTTTTCTTTCAACAATGGTTTTCTTCTTGCCACTCTTCTATAAAGGCCAGATTTGTGGAGGGCACGACTAATAGTTGTCCTGTGGACAGATTCTCCCACCTGAGCTGTGGATCTCTGCAGCTCATCCAGAGTTATCTTGGACCTCTTGGCTGCTTCTCTGATGAATGCTCTCCTTGCCCGGCCTGTCAGACTAGGTGGACAGCCATGTCTTGGTGGGTGTGCAGTTGTGCCATACTCTTTCCATTTTCAGATGATGGATTGAACAGAGCTCTGTGAGATGTTCAAAGCTTGGGATATTTTTTATAACCTAACCCTGCTTTAAATTTCTCCACAACTTTATCCCTGACCTGTCTGGTGTGTTCCTTGGCCTTCATTATGCTGTTTCTTCAATAAGGTTCTCTAACAAACCTCTGAGGGCTTCACAGAACAGCTGTATTTATACTGAGATTCAATTACACAGAAGTGGACTCTATTTACTAATTAGGTGACTTCTGAGGGCAATTGGTTCCACTAGATTTTAGTTAGGGGTATCAGAGTAAAGGGGGCTGAATACAAATGCACGCCACACTTTTCAGATATTTATTTGTAAAACATGTTGAACATTATTTGTTATTTTCCTTCCATTTCACAATTATGTGCCACTTTGTGTTGGTCTATCACATAAAATCCCAAAAAACACTTATATTTTGGTTGTAACATGACAACATGTGGAACATTTCAAGGGGTATCAATACCTTTTTTCAAGGCACTGTAAATGAAAGAAAATCTGAATCTGCTGCAGTTTACCTGTCCTTAGATATGGTGGCTGTCTTAGTTTTCCTTTTTTTCAGGCTAAGAATATTTACAACAAATACAGAAACAATTGCTGATCTTGCCAGGAATATTGTGCCCTTGTCACTTCTTGTGAATTGACCTGAAATCACAAGTAGTGTTACTTTCCACCACACTCTCTGCATACTGTAGATGAATAGAGGAATGTGATTGTAGTCTAAATCAGCAGAGCAACCTCCTGTGGCAGCCATGGTTCTCTGGATGGATACAGTGGAGAAGTAAGTGTAGCCACCCAGGGACAGAAAGTATGATGCTCACAGGGTCACAAGGTGAAAATAAAGGGAATAAAACCTGGAAAAAAGAAAAAGCATGAAAGAACATCTTTGGATATCTGTGGGTTTACAATTGTCCTTTACTGCCCCCCCCCCTCTATAATCCACATAGTAAAATAGTTACCTTCAGCCTTGTTCCCGATCTTTAGTGTGTGGTCCTACTAGGCAGTGCACGGCCTTCGCACCAAACCTGTCTTGACCATAAACAAATATAGGGAGCTGGCAACTCGATGCATCCATGCTGAGATCTTTGTAACTAACAGGAAAGCACTACCCCACAATACAAATTCATAAACTTATAGCGCATGCTAAGCTGTTAACCTCCCTGGCGGTATGATGATGTCAGATTTTTGCGTAGTTTTGCATAGAAATTTGGCGTTTTATATCGTAGGCCTTTAATTCTTAGGAATAACTCACTTAAATCTGTCCAAACAAGAGTCTAGTAGACATCCCGGGTATGATAACGTTTGAAACATGAAATCATAAATTATAATATAATAAATAACTATAAATACTTATCAAAAATAATAACATAATGGTAATAAAATGTATTCAATAATGTAATCAAATCAAAAACGCAGAAAGTTGCTCAGTTGCAGAATTGTCACTGTCGTCACTTTCAGTGTCTGATGATAAATTTCCCCAAAAATCAGTATCACTTAATTCTGCAAATAATTCTTATTTACTATTGCTGTTTTCTAGCTGATCAAAAACCGCTTTTGACGTAAAGGGACACTTTTTGGTTGCCATGTACATTTTCAAGTTTCCAGGCAGAAAGAATGGCATATATAATAGAAAAGTGCATGCAGGGCACTGGGCAAACCACTAGGGACAAAGGGGATGTGAAATGATTTTATACAGCAATGTAATCTTACAGATTATAGTGTACTGTATGTTTACTGTGTGTTTCACTATTTGAATTTGCCGCCGGACTCCGTCCCATGTGACACGACGCTCGCAGGGAACGGAACCCGGCACACAAAGGCATCGGGCGGAGGACACAGCCCGCAGACACGGCGGGGGACATCGCTGGATCCAGGGGACAAGGTGAGTAACGCTGCCTGGATCCAGCAATGCAATCCCGAGTGTGGCTCGCGGTTACCGCTCTTAGTACAGACGCCACACCCGGGAATACCGCCAGGGGTGTTAATAAAGTGCAGGTGCAAGCATAAAGTTCATGTATAGTCCATACAGTTCATAAGATTTCATAAGACTTCATGATGATTCTTAGTGCATGACCATTTCCATGCGCAAAATAACAATTTCCTTGTGCATGTGATCATCACAGGGCCAATTAGCACTGTCCAGACAGAGGGTCAGGGGAGAGTTAACACTCCTCCTACAAGCTTTAAGCAGATACTGATAGAAGTCACAAGACTGCTATATACTGCTGAGGAAAAAAGGTATTTAGCAGTTTATATTTACTAAAACAATTGCATTTCCATCTTCTGTGTACTGTGGGAGACCAGATATAGTGAATGCAGGGTCCTGGGTTTAGTAACATTTTAAGATTTCACTCATTCAGTGCTGTCGACTGAGTAAGAGAAAGCCATGGATTCCTGTATCTATATTAAACAGCATGGGTGGAGGAATGTCACCTGCCAGCTATTGTATTCTGACTACCATGGTTGTCAGAATACCCAAATAGTAACTAAATTTGATTGGCTGCAGTCACTGTTTGGATGAGAATTGGATCCTTTGATCTTCAGACTGAAGTTTGTTGAGTCAGGTGGTGGTGACAGGGCCACCGATGGTTTGCATTTTGGATTCAGCAAGAATTGGCCTAAATTTGAGCTGTGTATGGCCAACATAAGGATAACATCATAGATCTCAACTGTTCCTCATATAGAATTTATTCCTCTGTCCCCCTTTCTTCTTTTTTTTCTTTTTGGTCTTTTGTATAGTTCTCTGAAAAAGATGTACTATTTACTATCGAAAATAAAATACTTTTGTGAAACTTTTCATCCAAACTCTAAATAAATCCATTAGATTTTTAAAAAAAAAAAAGATGGTATAAAGGAAATTTAGTGGTTGAAAAAGTACTAATGGGTTTAACCAGTCATTTCATGAGTATACATTCTTAATGGTCTGTGTATATCTGGAAGGTGTGCTGGAGTTGCGTCTTTTGCCTACATACTTTATCATTATAGGTGTCCCTCTCACTGATCTCAGGAAGTTGGGAGGTACATTGATATATCATTTTTGCCTTGTTGCTCTCAAATCAAGGCTCGAATGTTATGTCACTTGGGGGTCCTTAGTGGCAATATATCCTTACCAAAACTCCCAGGTCCACCTAACTGTCTAAACAACTTATGTTTTTATTTGCGTGCCATATTATATTTTAAGGCCAGCCATAGACAGCTAAAATCTTGTCAGTTTCAGCGGGAACCAGCCAAGATTCAAACAGTGTATGGGAAGAATGAATGTAGCAAGTTGGGTACAACCAGCCTGCTGGAATTACTTACGATTAGCACTAGTGGCTGCTATAGCCGCTAGCAATAATCACTGTCTTATCCCAGTGGGGACAGCTTCCCCCGCCCCCTGTCTGTGTTGATGGTGGAATTGTGCATATTTCTTTCCTGCGACCCAGGGTTGCATGGTCTATGGCCTGCCTAAGTATATTTTACAAGTAAATTAAATCACTTTTTGAGCTCAGATCAACTGTAACACTTACTGATAAGATTATCTATGTTTATCACAATCACAAATCTTAAAGTGGATGTTAACCCAATCACTAAAATCTCATAAAAGCTTTAACTTGTTAATGTCACTTCAAAAATCATTTTCTTTTTTTAACAGTCTGGTTTATTAGAAAATCAAAATAATTGTACATACATATATCAGCAGGTAGAATGATTGTGCAATGTGTAATGTGGTTAAACATGAAAATGTCCTGGTGTCAACGAATGTAGTTCAACAACTAATACCCAAAGGACCAGGGAGCTATTATTTGCTCTAAAGCCAAATGAACTCATCCTGTAAAACATCAGCATCTTCATCATGAGAACAGACATATGAACATTGTAACCATATCAAGAGCATATTGCTAGCTTTATTAACTCCCATGAGAAGAGATTATAGAAAGAGAAACAGAATGGGGAAACAGAAAGACTAAGGTAGGTTCCGGGTCAGGTAGTGACTGGATAGTTTTCTTGTTCGGGTGTGACAAAAGAAAAATTGTTAAATTAGTTTGAGAAGCTGTATCTTAACCTGCCGTCTTAGAGATGGAGGACTGCATGATATCCTCATAGTCTTGAGAGTACTTAAAAGAGTGCAGGGCTGGATTAACGTAGGGGCTATTGGAGCTGCAGCTCCAGGCCCCTACCTTAATATAGGCCCAGCCACCCAAGAACTTCCCCCTGTCACCATGGCTCTGCCACTCTGCCCACCACTGCCCAGTGTCCACTGCTGTGAAAATTATTGGTTGCTAGAACCGCCTAGCATCCTAGCAACCAATCAAGTGCAAGCACAGGCCCCGGCAGAGGAGGAGGATGTAACTTCCTCAGCACCAGGTCCATGATGCTCTTAATCCAGCCCTGAAAGAGTGCCACGGTCGCCAAGTTTTAAGGAATCTCTCAGCTATGTTGTTAGCTTGGGCTAAAGTTTCCTCCATTTCACAAATGTCTGAGGCCTTACGTAGCCAATCAGGTATGGATGGAACCCGGAGGGATTTTCAGTGTAATGGGATCAGGGATTTGGCAGCATTCAGCATGTGTTTAGATAGAGCATATTTGTATTTCTTAAATGGGGTGTTTGGCACATGGATCAAACAGCATGCTGGATTAAGTGTGGTTTACGTTATTTGTTTGATCAGGTCCCTGACCTTATCCCAGAAAGGTGTCAAAAATGAATAACCCCACCATATGTGGACCAATGTACAAAAATTATTTTCTATTCTAATATGCTTAATATGTTTTACAATATAAACCAAACACAAACATGATCATTTGTAATGTTAGAATTCCAGCAACGTCAGGTAGAAACATTGTCGCTACGCTACTCACAATGTACAATATAGATTGAAAATAAGAAGAGACCACATTGACGCCCTTTAGGAACAATGGCGGCTGGTGAAATTTTAAGATGGGCGGCGCCAGAACCCGCCCTTCCTTTTGACCCCTCCCACTTCACATAAGCCTCACCCCTTATAGTTTCCACCCCTTGTGTCAGGAGTATACAGCCCAGCATAACCAGATAGGGTATACAGCATCACAGATAGGTGTATACAGAGTCACCAGATAGGTGTATACAGAGTCACCAGATAGGGGTATACAGAGTCACCAGATAGCGGTATACAGGGTCACCAGATAGCAGTATACAAAGCTCCAGATAGCAGTATACAGAGTAACCATACAGCAGTATACAGAGCTCCAGATAGCAGTATACAGAGCCCCAGATAGCAGTATACAGAGTCACCATATAGCAGTATACAGAGCTCCAGATAGCAGTATACAGAGCCCCAGATAGCAGTATACAGAGTCACCATATAGCAGTATACAGAGTCACCATATAGCAGTATACAGAGTCACCATATAGCAGTATACAGAGCCCCAGATAGCATTATACAGAGTCACCATATCGCAGTATACAGAGTCACCAAACAGCAGTATACAGAGTCACCATATCACAGTATACAGAGTCACCATATAGCAGTATACAGAGTCACTAGATAGGGGATCGCGGCACTGACAGCCTCCCCCCCCCCCCGAAGTCGGGACAAAGTCCCGCACTTACCCCATCTCTTAGCAGGCTGTCACTGTGCAGAGCTTGGCTTGCGAAGAGCGTGCTGGAGTGGATGGTCTGCTGCGTGGCTCGTGGATGGTCTGCTGCGCGGGAGTCGGGACTAAAACCCGGCAGAGTGCTGTGCCTGCGCGAGTAATCACACAGCCAGCACGTCCACCACAGTCCCGCCCCCGCCCACAGCATTCAATGCCAGTCAGTCACTGGCTCAGGGCAGCCAATCAGAGTATGTGTGTGTGCCTGTTCAGCGCACATACATAGTCTTTTATGACTGACCGCTACTTGCTGTCAATATACCGGCGCCTCCTTTAGGGGGTCGGGCTGACTTTTTTTTTTTCTTCTTGTCAGTGGCAGGGAGGCGCTGCCCAAGCACCCCTTATTGACTGGCGCCGCTGTTTAGGAAGCTGTATCATGTGAAGTTATGAGGGGAAGTTATTTAGAAAGGGCCAAAAATAATTTTCAACCTTTGAAAATCTACAACATCTAATAAAATAGTACCTGGCAATCCTGCCATGCAGGTCCTTGTTTAGGCGTTGCCTGTAAAGGGGGACAAACCTCTGACCCTGTCTCACCACTGTGCTCCTGTGTTGTCACCTTGTCATGTGGGCTTCTGATGGAGACTGAAAGTGGCCATTTCAGCACACATTGTACAAGCCTTGTCTACTGTTGTCACCATCAGCAAACCCGCCCAGAGAAAAGACATATAGCCATCAAGGGAGTGCATGCATGTAGACCAGATGTGGCTGCAGGAAATCATCAGCACTGAGATATAACAATACAGCGGATGGAAAACATTTTCTAAAAAGATATACTATTATCTAATTACAGTATTGCCTGATTCTACAACCATTTTAATTCATCTGTATATAAACATTGCATATATATATATGTTAATCCATGTTTCATATAAATTACCAATATTAAAAAATCTGGGGAATGCATTCTTGAAGATCAATTTTAGCATTTTTGGATGTGTTTAATTTTTTTTTTTTTTTTGGCTCATTTTGGACATTATTATTCTATTATAATTTTATTATATACATAATATCATTATTGTTGCTATTGATATTTTCTATCAATACCATTATTATATTTATTGATATGGGGGTTGCATTCTTGAAGATCAGTTTTAGCATTTTTCTATTTTTTTTAATTATTTCTGTTCATTTTAGACATTATTATACTATGATATATTTTATTATATACAATATATTATCATTGTTATTGTTGCTATTACACTATTATCACCAATACTGTTAATGTACTAAGACATACGGCCATCACTGGAGTACATGCATGTAGACAGGAAGGGGTTTGACTGATCTGAATGTACAATATATATGTTAAGCGCTGTGTAAATTGACGGCACTATATAAGTACCTGAAATAATAATAATAATTTACTAAAGCTGCAGAGTTCAAAATCAGGCTCACTTCTGCATAGAAACCAAAGAAGTGTCTGCAGGAAATAAGCGCTGAGATGTCACAATGGATAGAAAAGGAAGAAAACGTTTTCCAAAATGATAATGTTATGAACTTACCTTTATTATCTAATTCCAGTGTTTGATTATATGATGACCATTTTCATTTATCTGTGTATAAACCTTACATTTATATTCATTGCAATCCATATTTAATATAGGTTATCAATATTTAATTGTCCCAGGATTGCATTCTCGAAGATCAGCTTTAGCATTCTTTAAAGCGGAGTTCCACTGTTTTCTAAGTTAATTAAAAGTCAGCAGCTACAAAAAGTGTAACTGCTGACTTTTAATAAACAGACACTCACCTGTCTCCCGGTCCAGCAATGCAGCTACCTGGAGCCTTGGATCTCTCCCCCTCCCCTCCGCAGTGCCATCATTGCTACTGTGGGCACCCGGCTGTGACAGCTAGCGGCTGCGCTCCGTGATTGGTCCCAAAGTCTTCTAGAACCTGTCCTGTGTCCCAGAAGACTTCGGCAGGGATGGAGAAGGAGACCTTCCACTTCCGTTCGCCTAAGGCCACCGGAACGGAAGTGCCCATCAAAATCGGATACCCACACCCCCCCCCCCCTCTCCCCAAAAGCTCAGTTTCACCATCAGGAGCTGGGGAGGAGGTCTTAAAGCATTTTAAAGTGTTTTTTGCTTACTGTTTCTTAAACCGGAAGTTCCACTTTTGAGTGGAACTCTGCTTTAAGATGTGTTGAATTTGTTTTTCATTTAGGACATTATTATACTATTATATACTGTATTTCATCATATACTGCACATTATCATTGTTGTTATTGATATTTCACCTGTACTACCAATACAGCTAATGTATTAGGACATGTGGCCATGGCTGGAGTAAATGCATATAGACAGGAAGTGGAAGATTTACTAAATTTAATAGATTTACTAGATTCAATACTTTTCTTTCGGGATTAATAAAGTATTCTGATTCTATAACTGGAGCACCCAGAATCTGGCGCAGCTGTGCCTAGTAACCAATCAGCTTCTAAGGGTACATTCACACTAAATGCGAGTTTGAAATTGTGCAAGTTCAATTAATGGTAATTGTTGATGCTGGGCCTGGTGCTACTTATCATATGTATATATGCTTAATACAGACTATTGTTCCTCTAGGTGCTACGGTAATGTGTGTGTACCAATCACACCAATATAAATGACATTCACTATATAGATCCAACAGGTGTTAGTGAAAAAGTGCTAGTGATTGTTATTTTCCAAGTGGCCAAAGAAAATGTGCTCAAGTTTCAGATATATAAATAAATCACCATCAATATAGAACTCATATAAAAACCAGAGAACATGTGCATAAAAAGTGCTAGTGCATTTGTATAATATATGATAACAAAATTGCATCTATAATCCTCCCGTCTGATTCCAACAATAGCTAAATAGCATATAAACAAAAATAGGGGATAATCCCCTTAATAAATTTTACTCTTTAACATTTTACACATGGTGCATAATACATCCCAGAACATTGGATTATTTGTGAAGACCCGTATGAATGTCCCTCATAATGTATCCTTACAGCTTTATATATTTTCTACATATATTTTTCTTTTATATATATATATATATTTTTTTTTTTCTTTCATATATATTTAGATACTCCTTACATCATTTTAATTTTCTCCCATTCATGTATACGGCTCACAGGCATACATGAATATGGTAGTATAGTTTTGTAGGAACATATGTGTATATATCATGTATTGGCAATAGTTTTACTATCTGGCTTTGTGAGGGAGTTGGACAAAGCGCTGTCACTGCTTATTATCGGGAATCAACACACATGTTGTAATTAATTCTTTTCACCACTGGAGGCCGCTATGGACGCGGCGGGATACTACGGCATATCCATTCCATAATTACTTAATTTCCCCCCGCTCAAACTTTTTAGCCTCATAAATATTGGTAATGTGTTCAAATCAATTTAATTGATAACCTGGTAATGGCAACCAATCTCCACATCTAGAAGTATTCAACGCTGTGCTGATCGTGAATACGCTCTGCCCCCCTCCCATGGGCAGTATATAATGCGGCAATGTACGAGTCTGGCAACGCCTCAGAAGACGTCGATGACGAAACATGTAAGGCGGAGCCAGACTCACGTGTGACGTCACTTCCAGTTTAGGAAAACAGGCCGGTGGAACGCACACCAGACACTCAGGAAGCGTGCAGGACTTTGTCAAACCCACGGCAGGCCGTTCCTTACTTAAAAACCTGTGACCACAGGAATTTTATGGTTTTATACTTTAACTATTTTATATTACTTATTATTATATATATTACTATATTATATTACTTCTTTGGATAAATAAAGGAACTGGTGTTTAAAGTATTACACTATGGGCATTCTTTATGTCTTCCTTCCTGCATATGGATACTAATACCAAGGGCTGAGGATTCTGAAGCTATGGTCATCTGAGGACACAAGGGACCACGCACACTACCAAAACAGGCGTCTAAGCATTGTACCCCTGTAGGGGTGACGCTGTTCGGTAAGTGGGGTATCCCTAGGGGAGCACGTGTCACCTGCACTTGCCCAAGCACTTGAAGAGGCATTGTATGCCACTTATCATAAGGAAAACTCCATATATCTGCTATAGGAACTGCAACAAAAGCTTATATCTTTCTTTACAATCCTAAGCGCAGTGATCACCCCCCCCCCCCCCCGTTCAAGATCAATAAAATTCACACTATTTCAAATCCGCATTTCAGTGTGAGTTCGGGGGCGATTTGAAAGACGTCTGTGCGGATGCACAGATGTCTACTGAAATCGCCCCGAAGTCGCCATTAGTAGTGCAGGAACTACTTTTGGAAATCGGTGCGGCGTCGCACTGATTGGGACAGTGCCGTTCCCGGCAATGGACTACGATTTGGCATGCGATCAAATCGCATCTCAATTTGCGCCGATATGAACGGGGGCTTATTGTCAAAGCTAGATTGAACAATCTGAAGTTATCAGCTGATTAGTTACTATGCACAGCTGCACCAGATTTGGCGTTCACCAGTTTTAGTAAATCTTCCCCAAAATGTCTGCAGGAAATCAGCAGCACTAAGATGCCACAATGGATGAAAAAAGAAAACAACATAGCAGTATACCACCACATGTATGCTGCCATGGATTGGTGCCAGGAAAGGAAAATTACTGTAAATATTTGATACAATTTTTACATTTTTTTCAAAACAAAAAAACCATATACCATATATTTCGGGTTATTTAAGTCTACTTTAAAAACCCATGATAAATTCCCTTTAAAGCAAGAGGATCTCTAAAACAAAGCCAGGCCTAATATCTGCCTGATAAATGCTAACTTTATATTTGAACAAATTCCTGGTAGTTTATAATCACAGAGTAGGAACAGCAGGGACATAACAAATGAGAAGTAACATGTATCATTCATAAAAATGCAATCATATAAAGTCAATGAGAACCACATGTGCATCCTGAAGGACTGTTCAGAGACATAATAAATATTCTCAGACAGCCCTAGGAAAGCTGGTGGGTGCAGGGATTACCAGGCCAAACACTCAGGGTGAAAAAAAAAAGTGCTTGCATTAAACGCTCCACAATGCAAAGATAATATAACGCTCTCTCTTCATTTAAAAGCCTCTCTTAATGAATCGCCATTTAAATGGTAAAGACTTATACATATTGTTTAGGCATTTATCAATCAGCCTGCACTCTGGCTTTGTTATGGAAAATACATGTACAAGTCTTTTAATTGCGCCGACCAGAAGATAAACTCATCCTGTCTCTTCACTGTAAAGGCTGTATTCACTTTGGCTTTTCTGTCTTTCTTTCTCTGTAGTTAAAAAACAAAAAAACCCCTTTTCAATGGCTGTTTAGACAGCTTGAATCGAATGCAGTAAACATTATTGATCTTTAAAGAGCAGCCAAACAGATCGTATTGGTTAAAGTGGGGGGGGGAAAGCATTTGGTGGAGTATGTTTGGGACCCGAGGATTGTGTTACCGCAATAAATGGCGCCCCGGGCCTAGCTGAGATCGCAAAGCTTACCCAGGGCTGGCAGCGGTAACCCCTGTCACACTGTTTATCCTTAAAAGTGAGTCAAATGAAAGCCAGATTGTGGGTAAGATATACAACATAATGTCGCCAGAACGAGCGCGGCTCAGATGTTTGACAGCTAAATGAGTTACATGTTGATATCTTACAGGGGTCCATTATTCAAATAATCTTTACAAAAACAGGCACTTGGTTGAATGCATAGTGACCAAGACGGGTTCAAGCTGGGACCGGAGAGGAAGCTTAAAGCTCAAACGCTCGACTTTTCAATTACTTCCAGTTACAGACAAACAAATCATTGCAAGTCTGCTTAAGCGACCCAGCAAGTTCATTTTAATGACACTGTATCTGGGCGATACGCCTTCCAGATAGGCACGAATAAGGCTTGACTGATGTCACATTAGCCTGGGTGGCAAAACAGGCACAGATCAGGCGTGGAAGACAGAAATTGGCCTGGGGCCAAATCTTTAGCAGATTGGACAATCTACTACTTATCTGCTATAAGGGGTCTGGCCTATGCATGGGCTGGTTGTTGACATAACCTTAAAAATGGGCATTAATACATTCCAAACATCACAAAATACAGAAAATGTATATACAGTATATATATATAAAAGAGTAACTTTAATCATTAACCAGACGGGTAACCTGTCCCTACCTTAGTCACTTCCATAAAACATGCCCAAACCTGAGGAGTGGAGTCTTAAATAGACTCTGCCTGACCTAAGATGGCCACCGAGGTCATGTGAGACGCCAGCATCCAATCACCAGCTGTCTCCCTGTGACTAAGAAAATTATAGAGGAATCACATATCTCAGAACTTCTTTCCTCTTCTGCATTGCCGCTTTGGTCGAATGCCACCTACAGTGGGGATTACAGACTCCACCTGCCTACAAATTGATAGCCCCTAGAAGGGTTATGAAAGTTGGGACTTTGTAAACCCAACATTTCATATTCCTGATATGTGCCTGCTGTGTTCAACAGTTCAGCCACTAATAGTCTGAGAACTTCATATATGTGTAGGCCCCTTCACAACTCGAGTCTACTTGGAATAACTTCTAAGAGAGGTAAAAGGGGGATTATAGGGGGTTTATGCTTAGGAAAATGTATATTATGCACTTTATCATCAAGCAATGAATACTATCATGCTGGAAGTAGTGCTGATACTTTAAACAGCAAAAACCTGTCCATGTGTAGTGTAACACAAATAATAAAGTTGCATTATGTTGAAAATTGTCCTATGTCCTCCCATGTCTAGAAGTACACTATATGACCAAATGTCTGTGGCTAGCAGACCATTATAACTATATGAGCTTGCTGGACACCCCATTCCAAACCTATTAATATGGAGTTGGCAGCTTTAAAAGTCTCTGCTTTTCTGAAAAGCCTTTCCTCGAGAATGTACAGTGTGTCTGTGGGAATTTGTGCCCATTCCGCCAATTTTTGTAAAGTCAGGTACTGATGTTTAATGAGAAATCTTAATCTTCCGCGCTCAAGGAGTATAGCTTAACTGCAGTGGTGAAGCAAGGGATGTCTACTGTTGTCAAAGCTGGATAACGTGCCAACCTGCTGCCACCTATTGGACTGGGGTCGTCCCAACTATAGAAACAAAAAAGCACACAAGGGCTCACTGGCATAGTGCATTATCCTTGATACATTTTAATCAATAAAATCATAAATACATACTCACAAACAGCTTTTGTGTATAAAACATTCACAGTGCTGGAATGGGTAACGACCATACGACCGTCTCCTGCCTGTGACCCAGATGGACTTGCTTACGCGTTTCCAGGCCGTAGCCTCTTCATCAGAGGCTCTGATGAAGAGGCTACGGCCTGGAAACGCGTAAGCAAGTCCATCTGGGTCACAGGCAGGAGACGGTCGTATGGTCGTTACCCATTCCAGCACTGTGAATGTTTTATACACAAAAGCTGTTTGTGAGTATGTTTTTATGATTTTATTGATTAAAATGTATCAAGGATAATGCGCTATGCCAGTGCGCCCTTGTCTGCTTTTTTGTTTCTACTGATGTTTAACGAGAAGACCTTGGTATATAGAGATATTAAATAGGGCTGATGCCAGGACACTGCAGACCACTTGAGTTCCTCCACACCAAACTCTTCCAACCATGTCTCTATGGAGCTGGCTATGTGCACAGGGACACAGCCATGGTGGAACAAGAAAGGGCCTTCCCAAAACTACAAGGTTGGAAGCACACATTGTATAAAAAGTCTTTGTATGCTGGAACATTACCAGTGCCCTCCACCAGAAACAACTGTATGTGAAGCTAAAAACGCTTTTTCTAGTTTTGGATTCAGCAGGGAAGTGTTAAAACTCCTGTCAGGGTTTTATTGGTATCTGGGGCTCCATTAGAGAGATTTACCCTCACTGCCTGTCCTGCCAACAAGGGTTTCACCAAACAGAAAGGGAGGGTAAAATCAACACGGGCGCAGACACAAACAAAAATTTAGAATTGGAGCAGAATTATTATTTTTATTACTAATTTTTTAAACATATAAACAGTTACCTTAATGATCGAATTACAGTATTTAATTTTATGGCAACTATTTATTTATAAACCCTAAATTAATATTAATTTTGAGCCATATATCATGTCAATATTTTAAGCATCTAGGGTTATATTGGGTTTTATAATTTTTTATATTTTCATTTTTTCATTTTATACTATTATTATATTGTTCATTGTATGCTATTGTTCATTTTATGTTATTATATATTTTATTATATACATTATGTTATTATTGATAATATTTCACTGTTATCACTAACACTGCAAATAGTGTTAATGTTATTATTATTTTTTTTAATTGTTGATGATTCTCATTTTCATTACCATATTTTTGAATACTAATACTATTGATGCATTATATTTAGACTTTTACTGTACCCTTACTGGTATTTCTCCTTGTTCTTTGACTTTGCAGATTATGTGTTACAATAATGTACAGTATATAATAAAATTTGTTATTATGTATTTTCTTTTTTTCTGTAGTATTTTAGTCATGATGATGGTGTTACAGCCCCCAAAACACATTGGATTTGTAAACATTCACTTATTTCTACCACAACCCAAGGTGATTCTGGAAGCCCTTTTATGTGCAGCACAATATTTAGATTAATATATAACACTAAATTACCAAAAGTATTGGGGCGCCTGCCTTTACACGCACATGAATTTTAATGACACCCCAGTCTTAGTCTGTAGGGTTCAATATTGAGTTGGCCCACCCTTTGCAGCTATAACACCTTCAACTCTTCTGGGAAGGCTGTCCACAAGGTTTAGGGGTGTCTATGGGAATGTTTGACCATTCTTCCAGAAGTGCATTTGTGAGGTCAGACACTGATGTTGGACGGGAAGGCCTGGCTCGCAGTCTGCGCTCTAATTCATCCCAAAGCTGTTCTATCGGGTTGAGGTCAGGACTCTGTACAGCCCAGTCAACCTCCCCCACCCCAAACTCGCTCATCCTTGTCTTTATGGACCTTGCTTTGTGCACTGGTGTGCAGTCATGTAGGAACAGGAAGGGGCCATCCCCAAACTGTTGCCGCAAAGTTAGGAGCATTAAAATTGTCCAAAGTGTCTTGGTATTCTGACACCTTAAGAGTTCCCTTCACTGGAACTAAGGGGCCAAGCCCAACCCCTGAAAAACAACCCCACACCACAATCACCCCTCCACCAAATTATTTGGATCAGTGCACAAAGCAAGGTCCATAAAGACATGGATGAGCAAGTTCGGGGTGGAGGAACATGACTGGCCTGCACAGAGTCCTGACCTAAACCGATAGAACTTCTTTCAGATGAATTAAAGTGGAGACTGTGAGCCAAGCCTTCTCGTCCAACATCAGTGCCTGACCTGACAAAGCTCCTGATCACTGGAACGATTGCTTGGGGAAGCTGGATATGTGCCAACGTTTTCGACACACCAGGGCACTGCTTGTTTGGACCCATTGGCGGGCCCCTCTTTCTATGCAGGACATATCTCTTATTGCCTGTCACTTCATCTTTTATATCCCAGCGTTCAGTCTCAATTAATGGAACGTGTCCCTTGGGCCGGTGGGCACTTGCCTTTTTGTGCTACCGGGGCCATTGCGTCCTTGTGGATTAACTTAGAAACATCTGGAGGATATGTTTTCAATTTTGGCCTTCCCTTACCCCCTTGCTGCATTGGTCCTCCAACGAGTGTGTACTGGGAGATATATGTCACAAGTATGGGTCAAACACTCTGAAGAAGCGGCCTACTCCGCGAAACGCATATTGTTTCTCATATACTTTGGACCAGCTGAACTCTACTGTTCACAAGTTATGGAACTTTTGTCCTAACGTTTGTTCTATATTTTATGTATTGTGACCATACTTCTGTTCTTGTATATGACTATGCATTTCCCTTTTTTTATAAATTCAGATATAATCAATAAAATCTGTACGTTATATTATGATTGAGTCACTCGAGTCCCTTTAAAGGCAAATGCAAAGTCCCTATCTTTGGTCTTTGTTATTGTCTCTTGTATTATCGGGATGATGCCTTTTTACCTCACCTCCCTAATTCCTTACTTTTAGTAAATCCCCCATAATGTTTTGCTTTTAGGCCAAAAAGTTGCTTTTAGTCTCATTTGACCAGAGCACCTTCTTCCACATGTTTGCTGTGTCCCCACATTGCTTCTCACAAACTGCAAACGGGACTTCTTATGGCTTTCTTTTAACAATGGCTTTCAATGGCTTTCTTCTTGCAAATCTTCCATAAAGGTCAGATTTGTGGAGTGCATGACTAATAGTTGTCCTGTGGACAGATTCTCCCACCTGAGCTGTGGATCTTTGCAGCTCCTCCAGAGTTACCATGAGCCTCTTGGCTGCTTCTCTGATTAATGCTCTCCTTGCCTGGCCTGTCAGGCTAGGTGGACAGCCATGTCTTGGTGGGTGTGCAGTTGTGCCATACTCTTTCCATTTTTGGATGATGGATTGAACAGTGTTCTGTGAGATGTTCAAAGCTTGGGATATTTTTTTATAACCTAACCCTGCTTTAAACTTCTCTACAACTTTATCCCTGACCTGTGTGGTGTGTTTCTTGGCCTTCATTATGCTGTTTGTTCACTAAGGTTCTCTAACAAACCTCTGAGGGCTTCACAGAACAGCTGTAGTTATGCTGAGATTAAATTACACAGGGGGACTCTATTTACTAATTAGGTGACTTCTGAAGGCAATTGGTTCCACTAGATTTTAGTTAGGGGTATCAGAGTATTGGAGGCTGAATACAAATGCACGCCACACTTTTCAGATATTTATTTGTAACAAAATTGGAAAACCATTTCTCATTTTCCTTCCATTTCACAATTATGTGTCACTTTGTGTTGGTCTATCACATAAAATCCCAATAAAACACATTTACCTTTTTGGTTGTAACGTGACAAAATGTGGGAAATATCAAGTGGTACGAATAGTTTTTCAAGGCACTGTATATTACATATATATATATATATATATATATATATATATTTCACAGGGTGACAGCATACCTCCCATCCTTTTGAGATGGGAATAAGGGCAGAGGCGGCTCTCTAATTAGGCAAATTAGGCGGTCGCCTAAGGCCTCGCACTCACAGGGGCCTCACAACCTCCTAATTTGACAGTGACACCATTACTTTAATGCTCTTAATATATGCAATTTATAAAGTTCATTTTTTTATCACTTGAATTATTTTTCCCATTATGGGCGTGAGTAGGGCCTCAAGTCTAGGTTTTGCCTAAGGCCTCACAAAGCCTAGAGCCGCCTCTGAATAAGGGACACCTATTAGCAAAAGTATGTAGGCATAGGACACACCCCCTGCATGTTTTTTTTTTTTTACCACTGCTGTTCCTACCATTGACTTTTGAAATTGACAAATGTAGCAATTTAGAATCTTGATGAAAGGTTTAGCACTGGCAAACATTTTTGAAAGATAAATAGTGCATTTTATATACAACTATATAGATCCGACCAAAATGAGGGACAGATGAGGAGCAAAGAGAGAGCCCAGATAGCAAGCAATTGAGCTGCAAATTTGAAAATGACTTGCTAAGCTATTGCTAGACTTGCCAGGCTTCACAAGTTTGTTGCGCAATTGCAGCAAGTCCGTATTGCATGACTACAGATCAACTTTCTTTGCAAACATCATGCACAGGCCAGCCTGGATCCTTCTCTTCAAGGGTCCCTCTTTGGCTCTTCAGGCCCCTCCCTCCTGTCAAGCGCCCCCTGAGCAAGCAGCTTGCTATGGGGGCACTCGAGCTGAGCTGCAGCTCCCTGTGTCCATTCAGACATGGAGCCCCACTTCGGCCCCACCCTCTCTCCCTCCTGATTGGCTAATTGATTTTGCTTGATTGGGTCTCGCTGCTGTGTCTCAGCCAATCAGGAGGGAGATTCCTGGACGCACTCGTGGACATCACTGGATAGAGATGGGGATCAGGTAAGTATTAGGGGGTGCTGGGGTGGCTGCTGCACACAGGAGGCTTTTTATCTTAATGCATAGAATGCATTAAGATAAAAAAAACTTCTGCCTTTACAACCTCTTTAACCTACTTGACGGTATTCCCGAGTGTGACTCGGGGTGAGTTTTCACTGCAAATAGTGGTAATCCCAGAGCCACACTCGGGATCGCATCGCTGGATCCAGGCTGGGTTACTCACCTTGTCCCCTGGATCCAGCGATGTACCCCTGCTGTGTCTGCGGGCTGTGTCCTCCGCCTGATGCCTCTGTGTGCCGGGATCTGTTCCCTACGAGCGTCGCATGGGGCGTAGCCAGGCGGGAAATTCAAAACGTGAAACACACAGCACATACAGTACACTATAATCTGTAAGATTACATTACTGTATCAAATCATTTCACATCCCCTTTGTCCCTAGTGGTTTGCCCAGAGCCCTGCCTGCACTTTTATATAATAAATGTCATTCTTTCTGCTTGGAAACTTGAGAATGTCCATAGCAACCAAAAAGCGTCCCTTTACGTCAAAAGTGTTTTTTGATCAGCTAGAAAACACCGATAGTAAATAAGAATCATTTGCAGAATTGAGTGATAGAGATTTTTGGGGAAATTTATCATCAGACACTGAAAGTGACGACAGCGACAATTCTGCAACTGAGCAAATTTCAGTGTTTTTGGTTTGTTTACATCATTGAATACATTTTATTACTATTATATTATTATTTTTGATAATTATTTTTAGTTATTTATTATATTATAATTTATGATTTCATTTTTCAAACTTTATCATACCCGGGATGTCTACTAGACTGTTGTTTGGACAGATTTAAGTGAGTTATTGCTAAGAATTACAGGCCTACAATATAAAACGCCAAATTCCCATGCAAAATAATCGTACCGCTTTCAGCACCAAAAATCTGCCAGGGAGGTTAAGCTATGTGGTAGAAAGCACATTAAATATTGCTATCAGCTGCAGAGGAGGCAGACTAGCCAGCAACCTTGTTTCTTTGTCCTGGACGGGCAAAATTCAGGTTGGCTTATTCTAGAAGCCGGGTGGGCAGTGGCGGAGGACTCTGATTTGATTTCAGTTCTGCTTTAAACCGCCCTCCTCCAGTTGTCAACTTTGCAGATTGACCTTATTACGTGTCATGAAAGAGAAAAGAATGATGCCCATTAGGATGCTGGCCTTAGAATTGTGTCTCATTCAAAGGAGAACACTTTGTCATTGTCTGTCATGTTGAACTCTAACAATATTACAGGAAACCAGGAGTTTATTTACACAGGGAGCCCAGAGCAATCCTGCACATACCCCAAATATGCTCTAATGAATTGCTTTAAATTAGTATTAGCATGCCACCGATGTCTGAGCGCCAATCAGAACTTTACTGCTTGTGTTCACTTTCCCCAATGTGACGGAAGCACAGACACCCCGGGAAATCTGCAGATCACAAGGATGTACAACGTGTGACTTAAAGCGGTAGTAAACCCATCCCTTTAACAGTTTAAAAACCAGTTACATTTCCGGCACATGCAGGAAATGTAACACTCCCATTGGTTGTGCTCTAAACTAAACTGTCAAACCATCCAATGGCTGGTGTCATAGCTGATCACATGTGCAGCCTCATGCCAGTTGTAGATTAAACAGAGGCCAATATGGCAGCTTCCTTGGCTGAAAATGATAGGAGGGTTTACTACCACTTTAAGAAGATTCCTAGGGACCAATGGCTTGTAGATTTTTCGGTGGGAGGTCGAATCAACTAAAGTTGGCCATACATGGTTCAGTTTTTTTATCGTTCAACCAGTTAGGTGAATGAAAAAAACGGAACTGATTTCTCCATCCACAAATTGAAGGTGGATGGGGGAATCCTCCCCACTGCCCTATTGTATTCTGATAGCGGGAAGACTCCCCCACTGTCATAATACACAAATCAGCCATTGGCTGCAGCCGCTGATTGAGCAGCTTTTATCCGACAGGGCAGCTGAACAGAAGTCAACCAGTAGATTGCCTTCTTTTCAACTGCAGTAGCTACACATGGAATGACATTCAGCTGGTTCCTGATGAACCAACCAAATTTAGATGAATC
Organism: Glandirana rugosa; assembly: GCA_018402905.1. Lineage (NCBI taxonomy): Eukaryota > Metazoa > Chordata > Amphibia > Anura > Ranidae > Glandirana > Glandirana rugosa. The sequence continues at coordinate 1,490,720 of BLSH010389339.1, forward strand.
TATGGCCAACTGTTAGGTCTTCAAAGAAGGTTGTCTAATCTCCCTTCCTCTAATTACTAGCCTTTACACACACATGAACTTTAATGGTATCCCAGTCTTAGTCCGTAGGGTTCAATATTGAGTTGGCCCACCCTTTACAGCTATAACAGCTTCAGCTCTTCTGGGAAGGCTGTCCACAAGGTTTAGGAGTGTCTATGGGAATGTTTGACCATTGGTCCACAAGGTTTAGGACTGTGTCTAAGGGAATGTTTGACCATTCTTTAAGAAGCGCATTTGTGAGGTCAGGCACTGATATTGGATGAGAAGGCCTGGCTCACAGTCTCCGCTCTAATTCATCCCAAAGGTGTTCTATCAAGTTGAGGTCAGGCCAGGTCAGGTTTCTCCACCCAGAACTCGCTCGTCCATGTCTTTATGGACCTTGCTTTGTGCACTGGTCCAAATCATTTGGTGGAAGCTGGATTATAGTGTGGGGTTGTTTTTCAGGGGTTAGGCTTGGCCCCTTAGTTCTAGTGAAGGGAACTCTTAAGGCGTCAGCATACCAAGACATTTTGGATAATTTCATGCTTCCATCTTTGTGGGAACAGTTTGGGGATGGCCCCTTCCTGTTCCAGCATGACTGCGCACCAGTGCACAAAGCAAGGTCCATAAAGACCTTGATTGGTGTACACAGAGTCCTGACCTCACCCTGATAAAACACCTTTGGGATGAATTTGAGCGGATACTGCAAGACAGGCCTTCTCGTCCAACATCAGTGCTTGACCTCATAAATGCTCTTCTGGAAGAATGGTCAAACATTCCCATAGACACACTCCTAAACCTTGGGGACAGCCTTCCCAGAAGAGTTGAAGCTGTTATAGCTGTAAAGGGTGGACCAACTCAATATTGAACCCTACGGACTAAAACTGGGATGCCATTAAAGTTCTTGTGCATGTAAAGGCAGGTGTCCCAATAATATAGTATAGCTTGAACTGTATTTCTACTTTTGAAGCCAGATTGGGATAACATATTCTTTATATTTTTTACATGTTCCTATTCATATAGCAAATCCTACCTAGGTGTGAGGGGGCTGGGAAAGTATGTTTACTACAATGAATCCTATCTGTACTGTGCTGATAGACCTCATTATCAGTTTTAATCTAGATGTGCATCATCTCTGTCCTAGAAAAGATTTAACATCTCAAGGCATGCATGGTACATGTTAATGTACAGAAAAAACTGTCACTGTGTCACTGGGGAACAAGGCTTGCCAGGTCACTCTGCATAGGTAATTCAGGGCAAGGGCCCACCCAGGTCCGTCTCAGGCCCTCTGAGATTCCGGTTTCAGCTACACAGGGTTTCGGGGCAGGCCCATTTCCCAAGCGGCACACTCTCTGCTCAGCCCCGTCCAGCCCAGTACAGCCCCTTCCTCCTCACCCTGCTCAACCGTGCACGTGCACACAAGGTGGGGGCAGGCAGGCCACATTCTGAGTGGTGGGCTTGTATGTGAATCTGGAAGTCAGAGGACTCGTCCATCCTGGGCAGGGTCCAAGCTGGGCCCTTTGAGTTTCCTATTTTTCATAGAAGTCCACCGCTTTCACACAGCAGCTCAGAGTGTGACCTGCCTGCCCCCACCTTGTGTGCACGTGCAGCCGGCAACAGGAGTATCTTGGTGCATGGTGAGAGTATCCTGGCACTGGTGGAAGCACTGGGTGGTGGTGAAGAGGCCCCAGGTCAACTTTTGCATCAGGGTCCTCATGCTTCAAGCTACGCCTCTGCGACACAGATAATATACATAATGTAAGTATAAAGCTGGTATAAAGCTGGTTTCACAAAATTCATTTGATATTTGAATCATTAGTGGGGTTGAACCAATGCTCATTTCAACCACACTGATGAGAAAATTCAAATAAGCAGGATGGAAATGTTCTAAGTGTGAATGTGGTTTTGCTTCAGGACATTACATTCATTTCACAATTGAATGTTAACCAATAATCACAATCAAAAATTTGAAATACTTTTAAACAACATTCTTTAATTCATCGAATATATAGAGAATTTACATACAAAAGTTCACTCGTTTGAAAATTTACTAGTGTATGGCGAACCTAAGGGCTAGTTTATACTAGCGTTGCTCTCTGAAGAGTGAGCTGTGTTCGGGACGCTCTTCAGAGAGCATTTGATAGACAACGAGGAGGAGTTCTATTGCCTTTGTACCAACTGTTTTAACCCTTTGAACTCTTTAATGGTCTCCCTCAGCTGCATGCAATGCACACGGTTGCATGACACCTTATTTGGTTGAATGGGTCATGTTCAGTGGGCTGTACTGCTCACTTAAGGCAACAGCAGGAACAATTCTTGTTGTGACGCAAATAATTGCTGCTGTGACATATGTACATACCCCTCTTCTGCCTTTGTAGCTGTAGCTGGATGTGCTGCCGCTTGCATGTGCCTCTCTCCCTTCACTTCCCTCACCCCATTGACACTGTGCTGCAACAGCTGCCTCTCACCCTTAGCTTCCTTGCTATGTGAGGAGAGTGCAGGAGAGCTCGAGCCAATTGGAGCATCTGAAAGAGGAGTTATTGTGCAGCAGTGGATCATATGATATGTAGTCCTTACAGGGGTGCTTTTCAATATGGCTGCAGAACTACATGTCCACAACTCCCTGCATACAGAGAAGGAGAAATATGGTTAGTTAACCCAACTAATTCTGTTGTCTTGTTTATGTGTTCTATGCAATGCATTTGCTTACACTTCAATAATACCTTCACCTTATTAATCTTCAAGTTGCTTGTGGTCTATTTTCTGTGCACTGTCATAGAGAGGAAGAATATTAACTGTTCAGTTCACAGAGCTGAGTAACCTACACTATGTTGTCTAAAGTATTGGGACACCTGCCTTTACATGTACATGAAATTTAATGGCATCCAAGTCTTAGTCCATAGGGTTCAATATTGAGTTGGTCCACCCTTTGCAGCTATAACAGCTTCAACTCTTCTGGGAAGGCTGTCCACAAGGTTTAGGAGTGTCTATGGGAATGTTTGACCATTCTTCCAGAAGCGCATTTGTGAGGTCAGGCACTGATGACGCCTTAAGAGTTCCCTTCACTGGAACTAAGGGGCCAAGCCCAACTCCTGAAAAACAACCCCACACCAAAATCCCCCCTCCACCAAATGATTTGGACCAGTGGACAAAGCAAGGTCCATAAAGACATGGATGAGCGAGTTTGGGGTGGAGGAACTTGATTGGCCTGCACAGAGTCCTGACCTCAACCCAATAGAAAACCTTTGGGATGAATTAGAGCGGAGACTGCGAGCCAGGCCTTGTCGTCCAACAACAGTGCCTGACCTCACAAATGCGTTTTTGGAAGACTGGTCCACCATTCCCATAGACACTCCTAAACCTTGTGGACAGCCTTCCCAGAAGAGTTGAAGCTGTTATAGCTGCAAAGGTTGCACCAACTCAATATTGAACCCTACGGACCAAGACTGCCATTAAAGTTCATGTGCGTGTATAGACAGGTGGCCCAAAACTTTTGACAATATAGTGTATATCCAGGTGTGTCCATGGGGACCGAGCAGCTTCAAGAGTCATTGCAGAGGACCCAACACACCAAGCAGCTCCTGTGGGAGTAGCGCTACAGAGTTAAAGGGGCAGTGACTGGGGGAGTGGTACAACCCCAAAGTTTTACTGCCCCCAAACCGTCAGTGTAAACGAGGCCTAAAACATCTCTTTTACATGCCAAAAGACTTTCTGTCCATTCAGTGCACTGCTGCACAGTACAGCCCTGTCTGGCAGGGCAGAAGACCTGATTTTTCTCTGCTGCATCTACTTAACACTTACAGGTCTTGTTGCTTCCCCATTCTGTGACTGGACAGAGAAAAGAGAAGGCGTAGAATGATGATATCATATCTGTGTCACTCTGCTCTCTCCTCCTATTGGCATGTACCTTGTTACTGCAGCACAACTGGCTCCTTGTGCTGCTTCTTCCGCTCCTATTCTGAGCTCTGCTGTAATGTGCATTGCAAACAACAGTCAAATTCAGGTACTTACACTGCTTGCAGTAACAAAAAAAAAGTCCTGAGTTTGACTTCCATTATATTAGTGTGCATTCCTCTTCAAGGGGAAGTTGCCTGCAGAGAATGATTTTACTTTTGAGTGTGGCTCAAGTCTAAAAAACAAGAGAAAAAAAGGAAGGCGCACGCACCAGGTGCATTACGAAAAATAATTTTATTAAAATGATAGCAAGAGAGGGTACTCACAAAGGTCAGGAGTTGAGAAGTAGTGGTGCACAACCTGTGCAGACAGAGTAGAAGCTGACGCGTTTCGGGGGCGCACCCCCTTCCTCAGAGCTTGGCTCAAGTCTAGCACCCCTAGTGGTGCACAGATGAATTACGTATCAGAAGGACATGCTCCTCATGAACTGCAATCAATGAATATTTTTTGTTACATCTAACACTACTGTAGCTAAGCAATAGTTGATTTTATATAAGGGTGTAAGCATTTAATATCACAATGGTTTCTTTAATGGAAAACAAAAGTTTATTGAGCCTGGTTGATGTGGTTTGTAATATGTCTGCGACCACATGTGATACTGGAGTCAGAACGTTTAATTGGAAAAAACTGTAATTACAAAGCTGATCAAACATATGTTTCAGTTAAGGCTATGTCCACGCTAGTACAGAGAAAGGGGGTTTTTTTTGTTTGTCCCCCTTGAATAAAATGTCATTGTGTTCTGTTATTTCATTATGCCTATGATCACTATGCATGAAGATGTTAAAAGGACTTCAATTACAATCAGATGGGTTACATTTGGGTCCCATTCAAGCGGCTTGATTACACTGGAAGCGCATTATAGAAGACGATAAAGAACAATTCTGAGGCCAATCTCCAAGTCAGTTTTGTGTCCTCTGAGTAATTCTGGGATTTAATGACTATGCTTGCCACACACAGAGGAACCATATCCAGCAATTAGTGTAACCCCCCAACAACTTATAATATAAAATAATTATGTTCTAAGCATAAAAACTCACATAAATACATTTCATGCTGAATGGCTGAAAGTTGCTATGCCCTTCGGGTCCAAAAATCACTCTTTATTATGTATTTGTTAAAAAAGTGATTAAAGTTTATGTAAACCCAAGCCATGAACTTCTCTCATTTGCTCCTTTTTGATCCGGTGTAATTATAATATTGGATGCATTTTTATTTCTGTTGTTTAAGTGTAAAAAATGACCCGTTGATCCTGCCAGATTTCTTGTGAGCTGATAATTACCTGTGCTGCACTCCAATCAGTTATATTGTTCTTTCTGTAAACTATAAAATACCCCCTCCCTATGTTATGGAGATGGGGGGGGTGCTGTAGTCTTGTCCTAGGGCAAAAATGCTGTTCCTACATGCAGCACATTGAGTAAAAACTGTCACCCTGTGTATACGACTATATCTTAAAATGAATACGCATGCAGCTTCGTGCTCAGTGTTTTTGTGGGTGAAATTTTGCTGACAAATGTAGCACCCTCTACCTTTAGGTAGCTTAGAGAGAGATTTTTGTGTTAGGTGAGGTAAATTTAGTCGGGCCTTTTCTTGTGAAAAAAAATGTAGTCAGGCCTGATTGTTTTGATTCTGGGTCAGGGGGTGGCTGATGACTCGCAGGTGGTGACTATCTCGGTGCTGGTGTCAGTGCTCTCTATCTCAGTGCTGGTGTCAGTGCTCTCTATCTCGGTGCTGGTGTCAGTGCTCTCTATCTCGGTGCTGGTGTCAGTGCTCTCTATCTCGGTGCTGGTGTCAGTGCTCTCTATCTCAGTGCTGGTGTCAATGCTCTCTATCTTGGTGCTGGTGTCAGTGCTCTTTATCTCAGTGCTGGTGTCAGTGCTCTTTATCTCAGTGCTGGTGTCAGTGCTCTTTATCTTGGTGCTGGTGTCAGTGCTCTTTATCTCAGTGCTGGTGTCAGTGCTCTTTATCTTGGTGCTGGTGTCAGTGCTCTCTATCTCACTGCTGGTGTCAGTGCCCTCTATCTCAGTGCTGGTGTCAGTGCTATTTATCTCAGTGCTGATGTCAGTGCTCTCTATCTCTGCGCTGATGTCAGTGCTCTTTATCGCAATACTGTTGTCAGTGCTCTTTATCTCGGTGCTGGTGTCAGTGCTTGGGGAACCCTGACCAATCCCCAACTCTGGATTGGCAGGGGGCAGGATTTCTTGAATACTTGGGGGTCAGCCCAGCTAGGGAGGAGAGTTTGGGTGGAAGAGATGGAGATGGAGTACTGAGGCTGTCCGGGGCCTTGAGGGAGCCCCCAGTTACTGCTAAATAGAGTGCAGGCCTCACCACGTGCTAGCTAGGCCAGAAGCAAGTGTTGTGCTGGAGGAAGAGAAGTAACTGTCAATCTGCTGGGCATCCCATAATTACCTTATACCCATCCAAGTTAAATCCCCTAATAAAAAACAAAAAGACACAAGTATCGGCCTGTTCTTCCTGACTCCGGATGCAAGGACAAGTGTGATGGAGGGCAGAGTGACAGGTGAATCCCAATTGAAGTCAATCAGCGCAATCTTAGAGTATCTATAAGTATATATATAAAGCAGCTGAACACTATGGGTATATACTAGCCCCACAAATAAATATCAAAAAGTACAAAGTGCAGCGCTAAATAATTAAGTTAGAAAAAAGGTACAGTGCAGAGTAGGAGGAGCGAGATGTCACCCGTGGCCAGAGATGCCCGAGTCCTGTGCACGGACTAATTTGTATGATGATTTTAGACTGCTGTCTGAGCTACACTGCCAAGCACTGGGCTACAGCGCTATTCTTGTGAGTTTATTTTTATAATTTACAAATAAATAGTAGGTTTTATACAGAGAGCACTATTTGCATCTTTTTATATTTATATGAACGGTGAATACGCCCCTGAACGGTACGGAGGTGATCCTTATACAGCTATCAGTGAACGTATCAGAGTTTGGTCTGGAGTGGCTTGTTATCCTGAGTGGGTCCTGCCTTTCCCTTAATACGGGCAGATGTGGTTCTGATCCTTGTAGTGAGGATCCCTTAGTGGAGGTGAGCAGCCATTACTAACGGTGGATGATACTGAGCACATGAGCACTTTATGCTGTATTTTGCACCCATCTTCAGACACCCTGAGTGAATTCCTATCTATACAGAGTGACAGGTGAACCACTACTTCCAACAACCCCTAAAGGAAAACTTTGGCTGTGCTACGGTTAAGGTGTGGATAGCCTATTGCATTAGGGTGTGCACCCCAAAGCTCAAACATATTTGCGTGTGTGTGCATGTGTTTATATATTGATGGTGTCAGCAGAGCAATGGACGGTGTCAGTAGGGCAGTGGATGGTGTCAGTAGGGCAGAGATTGGTTTCAGTAGGGCAGTGGACGGTGTCAGTCGTTTTTATTGTTATTATTCTTTTAGGAGGCTTTGGCAAAATATCAGGGGTCTAAACAGGGGGAATCTGCGCCACACAGGGTGATTAGGGTGTGCCCAGGCACACCTGCACACCTTATGCACATGCCTATGTGAGAGGAGAATGCAGAGGGACAAACTCTCAGTGTACTGTTTCTCCTTTCATTGTCCAAACTCAGACTGGGGGAGGACCAGACCTACAGGTGTTACCTAACTGTCAGTTCTTCTGCCCTGCCAGAGCGGGGTTGTGTTGTTGCAGAGCTGTGTATATATCAGGACGGGATGGAATGAACTCCAATTATTTTGGCAGGCTCCAATCTATGTGTTTCATTTGTGTATATAGTTGCCTAAAGTTTAGCGTTATAAGGTCCTACATTGCCAGAAGGTTTCCATTGGCACAGGCGATGCTTGAGACATCCAGCTGCAAATGCCAACTCTCAGATGACCTTGCTGTCCATTAATATTTTTGCCCTAGGCCTTTCCAGAGAAAACATCCTGACCTCTCCCGTGTGGCCTTTCCAGTTCACACCAGTAATGCATTTTTTTTTTGTTCCTTTTACAAATAGGGGGAACAGCCTCTTTGTAAACTCTATCTTATGTATATTTTTAATTGGATAGACAAACGACCAAACAAAGACATGAAGTCTGCAGGAATGCAGCCGGCTTCAGTAAGGATATACAGAAGGCCAGTAATTTGACAGGTGAGAACATCCATAGCAGACACACAAGGAAGAAAGAATGCTGCTTTTCAAAGGTGGAATTCAGAGGTTAGTTCCTCTGACTGCATTGACACTACAGATAACCCCGCTCCATCCATCTTGAATTGGCAGCTCAGTTACAATGACTGTCACTTTGCTAATTACCCATTTTCAACCTATCTTTCTGCAGGCTCAGCTCACAATCTCGTTTCTTTTTTCATTCTAATAAAAGGTGCTTCAACGTGCAAAATAACACGCTATCCATCCCACTTTTATGCGATTTGGTATGCCAGACTTGGCTAGATTTCTGAGGCTTCTGTGGAAATTATATGGGTTAAACTGCTTAAAATTGGCAAGTGAAGAGACTTCATCCAATACAAAAGCTTCGGCCTCCCTGGAAATCCCACTGCTGGGTGATCTGATGGTGGCCTTCTCTGGGAGCAGAAGAAGTCCTTGATATTGGTAAGCTCTACAAGAATGGGGGGCAAGGGGGATGACAAAAGATCAAGTCATAGAAAGATAGGGAAGAATTTGGTATTTTGGGGCATCAATAATTCTGCAGAGAGTAAAAAATGCTCAAACAAGTCAGAAATGGAATCCTTCGTGGGACTTCAGGAAAACGCGATACGTTATTTGTTCTAATTGCCCATCTTAACAATTATAATTAACGATGAGTGAAATGTAGAATTTTTTATTTCCACAAAAGCTGGGAGATTTTAGCCAAATTTCACGATTTGGCAAAATGCATTGGAGTCAATATAAAAGGAGAAATTTAATTGTTTTGGGTGGTTTTTGAAGGCGCAACGGGCCCATCTGAATGGGACGTAATTGAATGACATTTACTAATTACATATATCTATATTTTTTTAAACACCAACAATGTTTATTAGAGCATAAGGTAAGAATACAATGAAAATGCATCAAGGGAGAATATATTGTACATAGTCTAAACAAGTAACATCACAGCTCTCTATATATCCTTGTTCAAATTGTTTATTGAAAGTATGCAGAATAACAATAGTAAATACATAGTACAATTCGATTACTCAGCTAGGAAGATGAAAGAACAAAGGTTAGAATACACAATATACAAGACTATGAGCCCGTGGTGCAGTGAATTACCTCCCGGAGTCAGGAGAAGAGTCACAGTGGTTGCACCGCTATTCATGTGGTGGTGCCGAGGCTTGCGACCCGAAGGTAGTGTGAATATCCTAAGGACGGTGTGAACATATGTATCATCATCGAGTTGATCAAAGACCGCTCTCTATATATCCAATACAAGCAGTAAAGAAACTGAAAATTCGTATCCCAATAGGAATATAGTGATGCATAAATCCAAACCAATCTCTTAAAAAAGGTGCCAAATACAGTTGTGAAGATCCCCTACTTACAGATATTTATATAGCGCTGACAATTTTACGCAGCACTTCACATCAGTCCTTGCCCTCAAGGAACTTACAATCTAAGGTCTCTATCTCACATACACTATATTGTCAAGAGTATTGTGACGCCTGCCTTTACACGCACATGAATGTTAATGCCATCCCAGTCTTAGTCCATAGGGTTCAGTATTGAGTTGGCCCACCCTTTGCAGCTATAACAGCTTCAACTCCTCTGGGAAGGCTGTCCACAAGGTTTCGGAGTGTCTATGGAATGTTTGACCATTCTTCCAGAAGTGCATTTGTGAGGTCAGGCATTGATGTGGACGAGAAGAACTGGTTCGCAGTCTCCGTCCTATTTCATCCCAAAGATGTTCTATCGGGTTGAGGTCAGGACTCTGTGCAGGCCAGTCAAGTTCCTCCACCCCAAACTTGCTCATCTATGTCTTATGGACTTTGCTTTGTGCACTGGTGCGCAGTCATGTTGGAACAGGAAGGGACCATCTCCAAACTGTTCCAACAGAGTTGGGAGCATGAAATTGTCCAAAATGCCTTGGTATGCTGACGCCTTAACAGTTCCCTTCAGTGGAACTAAGGGGCCAAACCCAACCTCTGATCACCAAATGATTTGGACCAGTGCACAAAGCAAGGCCCATAAAGACATGGATGAGTGAGTTTGGGGTTGAGGAACTGGACTAGCCTGCACAGAATCCTGACCTCAACCTGATAGAGCACCTTTGGGATGAATTAGAGCAGAGATCGCAAGCCAGGCCTTCTCGTCCAACATCAGTGCCTGACCTTACAAATGAAGAATAGTCAAACATTCCAATAGACACTCCTAAACCTTGTGGACAGCTCTTCCAGAAGAGTTGAAGCTGTTATAGCTGCAAAGGGGGGGGGGGCCAACTCAATATTGAACCCTACGGCCTAAGACTGGGATGCCATTAAAGTTCATGTGCGTGTAAAGGCAGGTGTCCTCATACATTTGGTAATATTGTGTACATGCATATGCTTACTAGGGCCAGTTTAGACAGGAGCCAGTTAATCTACCAGATTTTTTTGGCTGGTGTGACTGGTGAGTGAGAGGAAAAAAGACCACATGGAGGAAACTCGAACACAGAGAGAAGATGCGAGCCCCATATAGTGTCCTGGTTGGGAATTGAACCAAGAACACCTGTGCTATCATAGAGTGCTATCATAGCTATTCATTTCTTCTTGATATTATTTTGATTTTCTCCAGCCTCTTGAGCTACTTCCTTTGTACATGAACTCCTTCCTGCATTGGCTGAACATCATTTCTCTGGACCTTCCTGATAGTGAGAATGGTGGACCATGTGTGCGCAATAAGTATTGACATGGTCATAGCCAAGGATGCATGCAACAGGATGACAACACATTAGCACAACTGGGAGACAAGTGCCATCTCTGCCGTAACAAGGACCTTCATGGCAGGAGCACCAGGTATTATTTTAATGAAAGAAACTTATTTTTAAAAAAAGATTGAAATCAACTTCTGAAGTTTCTGTAACTTATTAAAATGTATATGGGGTACAAGTTATTGGACTTACATCCACTTTTACCAGCTCAACTTTGTTTTCCTACCGCCCCCTGTTGGCAGTATTAGGGATAGTGGAAAAGTGAACACGTCCCATTCTGCTGTTCCTCAGTTTATTGGGCTGAAAGGAATAATAAAAATGGATGTATGCTGAGCGGAATAAAATCGTTAAGAGCATTTTGTTTAGCAGGCACTGCTATGCAACAGGGAAGTACACAATTAGCAATGTTAGCCTTAATATAAAACAATGGTGCTTGAAAGCCTGTTCTCTCGCACAGTGGGTATTTAAGGGAATTTCCATAAACACGTGCCCTGAGTTCATGCCTACATTTTACATTCATCCTCTCTGCACAGAGAGGGTTTCGCCCTTAAGGTTTAAATGTCAGCTCTTGGCACAGCAGCTGATGGTCTGACACCAGTAAAGACCCCCCCCCCACACACACACACACACACCCTCCACCGCCACCACCAGCCTGGTGCCCCAGACCTCTTTGGCTTTCTTCTCTATGCAATAACAAGTGAATAGAGGTGTCTGTGGACACTACTGTATTCTGTATTCTGAAGCTTTCATAAAGAGTTGGTAGTCCTCCCCCATGCAGAGCAGATGACACAGACACACCACTGTGTTCTTCCCTGTGTGTATAGCTCACAATGCCCTGTAACTCTACCAAAGAATATGATGAACTGCTTATTCAGCTCCTTGCTTGTCACACTGGACCTGTTGTCAGCTACAACCACCCACAGCCTGAGGGCAGAGGTTTGACTACGGGTGGCCACATGGGCCAGTTAAAGGCAAGCCATGTCTCAGGCTGTGCAGGGGTTAAAAGGGCAATAATGAGCACTTACAAGCACAGGAAGCCATTGGAGGTAAGTGGTATTTTGTGCTACAGAGAGTGGCGCTCGGTGATGTCAGTGCCATTCTCTGCTGCTTCCTCCTGTGAGCCCATGACGGCCTGGGTAGGACACAAGGCATTGGATATGAATCCCCTACCAGTAAAAATTAAGTTCTTAGTGGAGCCAAATGGCTTGGGTACAGTGCTCTCCACAAAGTGGCAGCCCTTCAAAAATACAGATCACCCAAATTGACTAGTCTTTATAGAGTTACACCAGGAAAAGTACCAAACAAATGATCCAAGAATACAAAAATGATTTAATAGTTCAAAAGGTTACCATGGAAAGGACAACAGATAGCCAATGTATTTTGTGGGAACAAAGATCTCCCCTTTCCTCAGGACTTCAGTATAATGAAAAGATTTCACCAGGGTTTTAACTGTATGAAAAATCAGATAGGACCAAGATCAGTGAATCAAAGAATTAGCAACTGAGTGGTGGTCATTCAACTTGGTAGGAACCAATGGCGCATGCAAAAAATTAGTCAGGAGAAAAGCTACATGTCACACATGCTACATAGGGAGCAAAAATAAAATGATAGCAGCTAAGGAAAAAAAAAAACTGGTGGTGTCTGAATATACCTGCAGTAGCTTTCAGCTCCACCCCACCACCATATACACTATATTGTGTATAAGTGATACTGCGCTAAGGGCACCAAATATGTGATATGTGTGAAACTCACGGTAAGCAGCTACAACTCAATCAAACAAATTGATAATCCAATATAAAGACAAAAATGATGTAGCGCTCAACCAGCAAAAGTAATTCCTTCCAAGTTACACTAAAGGTCAGATGAGTAACAGTAAATACACCATACGTAAAAAAGGTAATGAAAATCACAATGTCCGTGCAAATAGTGCACAACCCAAAGTCAATGGTGTGTGGGTTATCAAATTCTTACGTCGGTAAGGTGGTATCAAGACATTCAATAATCAATGGAAATGCATTTATAGATGGATCAAAGTTCAAAGGTATCCAGATAGTGATAAGGTGGAGGCTTACCAGACACCGGGTAAATCAGGCACCGTACAATCAAGGGGTTCCGGTAGTTAAAGATGTGTAGAAGCCCGTCACTCAGTCCGGGGGTGCTCCAGGTGTTCTCCAGGGATAGAGTAGGGGGCGCCTCCAAATTGGCTCTTGGGTGTCCAGGGAGCTCAGGTTGGTCAGGTGCAGGTCTTCCGCTTGGGGGGCTATACGTCACACTCTCCTGGACGATTTAGTGGGTCTTACTTGTAAGACGGCCAGCAACAGAAACTTCTTGATTTTCAACATCTACCCGTCAGGACGGTAGACAGGGGGTAGACATACCCAAATGGCTCCAAACAGGTGTATACCGGGGGAGGTAAAAAGACTCCCGACGCGTTTCGTATTCTCATACGTCATGAGACAGATGACGTATGAGAATACGAAACGTGTCAGGAGCTTGTTACTTTGAATTGCTGCGCTTATTTTGCCATTTTGCTGTTTATTTTTAAATTGAAGCTTTTATTAAATACACCTCAATTTAGAGGTTTTACACTATCCTGAGTCTTTTTACCTCCCCCCGGTATACACCCGTTTGGAGCCATTTGGGTATGTCTGCTGGTTGAGCGCAACATCATTTTTGTCTTTATATACACTATATTGCCAAAAGTATTGGGACACCTGCTTTTCACGCATATGAACTTTATTGACATCCCAGTCTTAGTCTGTATGGTTCAATATTGAGTTGGCCCACCCTTTGCAGCTATAACAGCTTCAACTCTTCTGGGAAGGCTGTCCACAAGGTTTAGGAGTGTAACTATGGGAATGTTTGACCATTCTTCCAGAAGCGCAATATAGTGTATATTTAAGGTGAAGTTCAAAACACAACATTCCTATTGGCCATCACTAAACATGAGATTGACTCCTAAACTAGCTGAACACATACCACATTGGTTGACATACATCTTGTATATATGAGCACTTTTACTGGTGTGGTAAAATAAGCATGATGTTAAGTCAAAACTAAAGTTCCACTGTGGAAACATTGCTAGCAGTTAGGGCTCATTCACATGTGTGTAGATAACGAGGAATGAAGCAATGGTTCACTCATTAACGTGTCTACAGCACCTATGACATGTTTTTGATGTGTTTTTGAAGCGTTGAAAAAGCATTAAGAAAGACTGTTAAACTCTTGTGAAAGCGTTGTAGCTCTAGGGGAAGTGCTTAAAGGGGAAGTGATGTAGAGGAAATGATCTGTTTGGAGGCGTGTTTAGCTTGTGCTGTGATAGCAGACATATTTGTGAATTCTCTGTAAGATGGATTCATATACTTTGATCTCTTTGACACTTGGCTTGGTCCAGCTCAAGATGCATTGGGTGCATCCCATAGTCTTGTAGAGAATTTCCAAGGGGCATTCCCACACTCCATACCACATACCATGAATTGTTACCACACAGCTGCTCTGTACAATCAGGAGGTGGCTGGATCTGCCCTGTCCTATTTCTCTCTTATTTCCCAGTGCCTTCTGGGGTACAGGAACCTCCACTGCCTCTTCCCCAGTGCCCAGCTAGCACTCTATAAATGCTTCACTAACACACCATAAAGGTTATAGGTGCAGTTTTGGTGCATTACCATTGACATTTATGGAGATGGCTGACTAGCGCTGATGCCTCATGAAAGTGACATGCTGCTTAATTTTTAACACAACACATCACTATCGCTCCTGTGTGTACTGCACTGTGTGGTACCCATAGTAATATACATGACATGCATTGAATGGCGGTTATGAGGCTTTAAAAATGCGCACAAATGATGATACCTAAAGACAAGGTATTGACCAGTGTTGTCCACTCATAAGGGGCACAGGGGCGCCGCCCCCTAATCCTTGCACCCAGCCCCTAATCTCTATGCAGGGCATCATGGATTTCAATGGGGTTTTTTATGAAGCACATGATTAGAGCCTGAGGCTCCAAAAGAGCACTGCGCCCTGAGCCCACCCACTTGTGTGACATTAGCAAATTATTATTAGCTAATGTCTTCCTGCTTCTCCTCACGGCCAATCAAGAAGTTGATCCTTAGACCCGATTGACCAGGAGTCCTAAGACCCGATTGACCAGGAGTCCTAAGACCTAATTGGCCAGGAGGAGAAGCGACCACCAGGATTCAGGGGGAGATGCAGGGGGGAAGCCGCCAAAGCCGTGACCTGGATGGGGACTGGTGGACGGGCGAGCGACAAGGGGGAGTGAGGGAGTCAGGATTGTTTGTCGCCCCCCTAAAATTGAGCACCAGCTGCCACTGGTATTGACACACATGTGACTGAGCCCTTACAGTGTTTTGGCAGATGAGAAATGTGAAGTCACTTTAAAATAAAATAACTAGGATTTTAAAAAATGCACTCCTCACCCTCTCCAATGCACACTGTAAGCAGAGAGGCAGACATTAGATTGTAAGCTTCCATGGTCGCAGCCTACAGATCCAAAATGCACTGGCCCTGTTTACTGTACTTTCCTGGGTGTGGTACTATGCAATGGTTAGCATGGGCGTATGCAAGGGGGCCCCTGGAATCAGGGATCGGCAAGGTGTCCACACACGGACTGCCACAGACTTTTTTCTGAGTCTGCTGCTCTCTTACTCACTGAGGCCGTCCCTCCCTCACCCCCGATGCGACGGCTCAGGCCTCAGCTTGGCCGCCTGGCTCCAGTCTCTCCTGTGTACTGTGTAGATAGAGATGTAGATCTGGAAACAAATAGGTTACTAAAGTTCTGAAAATTCTCGTAAGACAGAATACAACTTCGGAAGTGATGTGATGTATTGTATTGTATTGTAATGTATTATTTTGTTTCCGAGCATGCGTAGTCTTGGGCACTTGATTTTTTTCTGTAAAAAAACTGTACTTATTACACAAAAAATATTTGTTTTGTCACCTTGTGAGAAAAATTTTGTGCTTGTCCCTTTGGATTTTTTCGCATGAACAGTCGTGATCGGCTCTCGAAAGCTATGTACTAATGAATAGATTATCAGACAATCACTCCGAATGCGCCATTTTTCATCTGATTTTCTCATCATGTGTACCAGGCTTTAGCAATTGGCTGCTAGACCTAAGCACTGTAGCATGAGGCACTCAGGCGCTCCTCATATTCAGAGGCTCCATGTGTCTTCGCCAACTGCCATGGTGGAAAGAATTGCTGGCAAGGTGAGTATCAGAGATGTAAAGAAAGTTAAAGGAGCAGAACAGCCAAAGCTCTTCCGACTGTAGTTCTCCTGTGGATCATAGGAGTGAAATTCGCTCTGCACTCCTGTGACTTGGTTTCAGCAGAGCTGGTCCAGGTACAAGATCACAACAATAAAGTTGGGAACCACCCACATATCTGGACCGGCTCAGCCTCTCAGTGAGCTGCTGAGAGCCTAAACCGGCCGCTCCCACCCCCTCCACAGCCCAGGGCTCCAGTAAGGGGGGGGGGCAGAGCAGGTGACTAACAGTCACCAGCTCTCTGTTCAGGGAGCCCTGAGAACCAAGCGATCAGCGGTGTTCGATCGCTCAATTCTCAGTGTTACAGCTGGCGGGGGGCAGATGCAGC
Source organism: Glandirana rugosa (assembly GCA_018402905.1). NCBI lineage: Eukaryota > Metazoa > Chordata > Amphibia > Anura > Ranidae > Glandirana > Glandirana rugosa. The sequence goes on from BLSH010389339.1 coordinate 1,507,168, forward strand.
ATTGCATCAATGCTGCACCCTGTTAGGTAAGTATGATTCAGAAAAAAAAATAACCCAATAATCCTCTTATAATGTTCTATGAGCAGCATTGTTGATAGGAGCACTGTGCAGGTGGAGTGTAGGACTGCTGAAGGGCTTGACTGCGGCCCGGCTCTCCAGTGCACTGCCAACACAGGACAGCTTGTATTGTACTATACACAGTAACATTTCTTTAAAAATATACCATATTCTTTATTTTTTATGCAACCCCTTAGGCATAACAAGTACCAAACCTCCAGCAGGGCTTCGATTGGTACTTTATGCCTTACACGCTCCAGCTGTCGCAAGAGATGCTCAGCTACTTTTCTTGTAGAAACAGCGACGTGAAAGATTGGTAGAACAATGTGTGCACGTCCTTAGAAATCTTAGCAGTTGGCTGAGTAATGATAAGAGCTTTAGACAGATATGACATGCTGCATATTTTAACGGCTTGACAATGGATGCCTATGAACTAGGAAGATAGATACATGTGTAGTTAATCAGTAACTCAAGTGATGGAACCCTGCTGGTAGAGAGGATGGTTCTACCCAAACCTCACATCATAGAGAGAGACCTGAAGGACGGGTTCACCCATTTTGCTCTGTCCAATCACTAAAAGCCATGGCATTTTATAGGACAAACTTCCCATGAACTCTGACCTCCCAGCCACTAATGATTCTCCTGTTTAAATTAAGTTGCGTTAAACTGTCAGGCCAAATACCTCGGAAGATGGTTAAAAGAGACAAAAAGGACCCGGTTTAATCTCAATTCATCATGCATATTCCTATTGCAAACATTCTGGAGTGCAAACATCCCAAAATGCATCTCACTTTCTGCTACCTAGTTTCCTGTGTATCCTTCTAATTCATAAGATAAAAGACAACTCTCAAGGCATGTCAGATTTATCATAACAATGTTGCACAAATGAGTTAGAAGGATATACAGGATCTCAGAGTTTATTAGAGCTGTGA
>BLSH010389339.1:1524376-1542001 GCA_018402905.1 Glandirana rugosa
TTCACCTTATAGAGGATTTGGACGTAAAATGGATGTCATTTGTAATAATATCCGAATGGACATCCATTTTTTACGGAAAACCCCCATCTGTTGACGAAGTTCGGTCACTAGAGGTTTTTCCGGAACGTAATTAAGTCACTTCAGACGGTAGAACCACGGAAGAGATTTCCTAATAACCTATGTCATTAAGTCCATGGATGAAGGATTAACTTGATTCGGCCGTCTTCTAGTTGACTCTTAACGTCGTCCTGATGATGAAAAGTGTACTGGAATAAGAGAATTTCTTGAGAGACTTAGTCTCGTCCTCTTAAATAAATCAGTATATAATTACAAGAACCAAGTACTCACTGGCTTGAAGCAGTTGTCTACCCCCAAAAGGCATTTTTTACCTACAGGTAAGCCTATAATAATGTTTACTGTAGGTAAAATGCAGGTTTAGGAGATATTCCACTTACATGCATCCGCTGACGTCATGGCGCATGTGCAGTAATGTCCCGGCGAAGGCCTGGCACATAGCAAAATCTGCCTGAAAGATAGGCTTCTGAGCGCCACTCACAGCGCCGGAGCCGCGAACCTGGAAGAAACCCCACAGGGAAGATGTAAGCTCCCTCTGCAGGAACCGGGCAGCCCTGCGGGAGCTTCGTTCTGAAGTATTTCATAATGAGCTAGCTTTTTTCGGTAGACAACCGCTTTAAAGGTGATTTGTTATCTGACAGCAAATCTGTGCACTTAATGACAATTGTAATTCACAGTATAAGTTGGGCCTGTTTGTCTTTAAATGGTATAGAAATGGTATAGACGAATATGCACTATAATGTAAAGGCTTGCGCCTGCTCACCACCCTGATGGAGGAACACAGAAGCGGTCCGGCTGCTCAGAAGATGCTGAAAGCGCTGAAACTGATGATATCTACTTGCTCTTTGGCGAAAACGACTTCCGCTGCTCTCCCTGCAGCTCTCACCAATCGATCACTGTTGGTGCTGCTGCTGCCGCTGGAACAGAGTCAGATGTTGATACGCTGGTCAGATCACTCACTGGGACTCAGTATTATGGCGGCGCGCCTGGTCACTGTATAAGTTCAGCCAACTGGATCACTAGATGTAGGCTGCAATCCGGCTGACAAGGCACACAGGTCTCCCTCGATCGATCACGCCACCCCAAGAGACTGGAGCTAACTCCTCCCTTCACTTAAATAGTTTCTCCCACAAAGCATTGTTCCTCCCAAGCGCCTTTACTGCAGCATTGCACACTGGAAAATGGAGTCCTTCCTCTGCAGAGTCCGATGACAAGTTTCCTCTGTGACACTACAAATCCCACAAGACAGCATTTCACACATGACCTTTACATTTAACAATCTCAGCACTAGGGGAAAACGTCATAGCATTCATAGGCAATAATATCTCTATGTTAAAGGAGCACTTTTGGACTCCTGGCTACATATACATTGTCCATACACCTATTTTTGCAGTAATTAGCCTCATATAAAGTCCCACTCTTACTCTCTTTTTTGGAGGGTTATTACTGTGGCTATGCCAGGTCACAGTGTCCCCATTAGATTCTCCCCTTACATCAGTGTCTCCATCAAAGTCCCCCCTTACATCAGTGTCTCCATCAGAGTCCCTTACTTACATCTGTGTCCCCATCAAAGTCCCCCCTTACATCAGTGTCCCCATCAGAGTTCAGCCTTACATCAGTGTCCCCATCAGAGTCTCTCCTTAGGTCAGTGTCCCCATCAGAGTTCAGCCTTACATCAGTGTCCCCATCAGAGTCTCTCCTTAGGTCAGTGTCCCCATCAGAGTTCAGCCTTACATCAGTGGCCCCATCAGAGTCTCTCCTTACATCAGTGTCCCCATCAGAGTCCCTCCTTACATCAGTGTCCCCATCAGAGTCCCTCCTTACATCAGTGTCCCCATCAGAGTCCCTCCTTACATCAGTGTCCCCATCAAGGTCCCTCCTTACATCAGTGTCTCCATTAGAGTTCAGCCTTACATCCGTGTCCCCATCATAGTCCCTTCTTACATCAGTGTCCCCATCAGAGTTCAGCCTTACATCAGTGCCCCCACCAGAGTCTCTCCTTACATCAGTGTCCTCATCAGAGTTCAACCTTACATCCGTGTCCCCATCAGAGTCCCTCCTTACATCCGTGTCCCCATCAAAGTCCCCCTTACATCAGTGTCCCCATCAAAGCCCCCCCCCCTCTCATCAGTGTCCTCATCAGGGCCCCCCATACATCAGGACCCATCAGAGTCCCTGTTACCACTTTCAGTTTACAGTTTGGCTGTAGCTGTGTAGCAGCGGTGTGCACCTGGATTGAGGAAGTTTTGTCCCTCTGTCAATGCTGGGGCAAAAACATGATAGATTGTTAGAAAGCAGGCGGTCCTAGCAACTGATACAGCATAGTGGAGGAAAGCTTTTGCTGGAGACTGCACTCAGGGAAGGGTAGGGGGTTACTGTTGGTGGGGCGGGTCAAAAGTACAGACTGTGCACATCAGCTGTGGATCCAGTAAAATTGAAGTCGACTGGAGACTGCACTGTCCACTTTTAACTCTTTCCTGTGAAGACCCAAAGTTAAGGAAAGCAGCACTGACAGGGCAGAAGCTAGAACCAGTGAAAGTTGTAAACTGCAAGTGCTGGGGTAAACATTTTAACAGATAGTTTACTGCGGAATATTTATTTTATTGTGCTCAATGTGTGAGGCTAAAAAATGCTGAGGGTTTAATTCCACTTTAAACCCCATCTGTATTATGGTAGCCCAACAGGATTCACTAATTTTCCTTATGACTGCTCCATAGAGGTTAGATTAAGAAGAATAGGCCCAGAACCAAAGACATGAAGCATAGACCTGCACAAATGCAAAAGAATAAAGGTTAGTTAGATGTGGTGTGAGGAGAAGGATACTTACCTGATTGCATTATGTGGGCTAATCAGGAGGGGCTTCCAGTCTGACTTTACCTTGCTGCACTGTTTACCTGTGAAAACATTGAATGCATACCTCTCAACTTTAGAACCTGAAAATGAGGGAAACGTAAGAAGGACAGAAAATTGGAGAAAATGCATATGAGAGATAGTCAGCTGCACACCTCGATTGAATTACAATATGGGATAGTTCCCCCAAGGGGTTTCCAGGCAGCAAATTAAATTGATCAGAAAAAGTTTTATTTAATTAGAAAATCTTTTTATTGTATCAAAATGTCATGAATTATAAAAGATTTAAAAACATGAGCTCTGGTTGCACAACAAAGGACATATTCTATCAATACAAAGCGATGTTGGTATAATGCAGCGAAACAAAGCAATATTGGTACAGTAGCAAAATATTACATTGCAGTGTGTCAGCCATGTCAATATCCCAACGCATTTTGATCCATATAATCGTGGTCTTCCTCAGGGGGATTTTTCTTCTTCAAAGACATATCAAAAAGCTCAGAATTTTATCTTATCATAATATACAGTTGTGCTCATAAGTGTACATACCCTGGCAGAATTTATGATTTCTTGGCCGCTTTTCAGAGAATATGAATGAGAACATGAGAACATTTCTTTTCACTCATGATTAGTGTCTGACTGAAGCCATTTATTATCAATCGACTGTGTTTACTCTTTTTAAATCATAATGACAACAGAAACTACCCAAATGACCCTGATCAAAAGTTTACATACCCTGGTGATTCTGGCCCAATAACATGCACACAAGTTGACACAAAGGGATATAAATGGCTATTAAATGTAACCATCCTCACCTTTGATCTGTTTGCTTGTAATTAGTGTGTGTATAAAAGGTCAATGAGTTTCTGGACTCCTGACAGACCCTTGCATCTTTCATCCAGTGCTGCACTGACGTTTCTGGATTCCGAGTCATGCAGAAAGCAAAAGAATTGTCAAAGGATCTGCGGGAAAAGGTAGCTGATCTGTATAAAATAGGAATGGGATATAAAAAGATATCCAAGGAATTGAGAATGTTCAAACTCTAAACAAGAAGAGGAAAATGAGGGGTTCTTTTGAAACCAAACCACGGTCAGGTAGACCAACTAAAATTTTTGCCACAACTGCCAGGAAAATTGTTTGGGTTGCAAAGAAAAACCCACAAATAACTTCAGGTGAAATACAGGACTCTCTGAAAACATGTGGTGTGGCTGTTTCAAGATGCACAATAAGGAGGCACTTGAAGAAAGATGAGCTGCATGGTGGCCAGAAGAAAGCCATTACTACGCAAATGCCACAAAGTATCCTGCTTACAATACGCCAAACAGCACAGAGACAAGCCTCAAACCTTCTGGCACAAAGTAATTTGGAAGATGAGACCAAAATTGAGCTTTTTGGCCACAACCATAAACGCTACATTTTGAGAGGAGTCAACAAGGCCTGTGATGAAAGGTACACCATTCCTACTGTGAAACACGGAGGTGGATCACTGATGTTTTGGGGATGTGTGAGCTACAAAGGCACAGGAAATTTGGTCAAAATTGATGCCAAGATGAATGCAGTATGTTATCAAAAAATACTGGAGGAACATTTGCATTCATCAGCCAGGAAGCTGCACATTGGATGTACTAGGACATTCCAACATGACAATGATACAAAACACAAGGCCAAGTCGACCTGTCATTGGCTACAGCAGAATAAAGTGAAGGTTCTGGAGTGGCCATCTCAGTCTCCTGACCTCAATATCATTGAGCCACTCTGGGGAGATCTCAAACGTGCAGTTCATGCAAGGCAGCCCAAGAATTTCCAGGAACTGGAGGCTTTTTGCCTAGAGGAATGGGCAGCTTTGCCATCTGAGAAGATAAGTAGCCTCATCCACAAATGACTTCAAGCTGTCATTGATGTTAAAGGGGGCAATGCATGGTATTAAGAGAAGATAAAGAGCCTCATCCACAAATACCACAAAAGACTTCAAGCTGTCATTGATGTTAAAGGGGGCAATGCATGGTATTAAGAACTAGGGTATGTAAACTTTTGATCTGGGTCGTTTGGGTAGCTTCTGTTGTCATTATGATTTAAAAAGAGTAAACACAGTTGATTGATAATAAATGGCTTCAGCCAAACACTAACCATGAGTGAAAGAAATGTTTTTGTGTTCTCATTCATATTCATTGAAAAATGGCCAAGAAATCATAAATTCTGCCAGGGTATGTAAACTTATGAACACAACTGTATATGTATCTATGCGCATAGTATTATATTTACTGCTGAACATTGGAATTGGGAAGTAGTTCTAAAACCAGAGATTTAAAAACAATTAAGTGGTCTTGAAATCACCATGCTCCAGAGGCATACAAGCAACTGCCTGAAAACCCCTTGGGGGAACCATCCCATATTGTAACTTAAAGTGGTAAACCCTCCTATCATTTTCAGCCAAGGAAGCTGCCATCTTGGCCTCTGTTTAATCTACAACTGCCATGATGCTGCACATGTGATCAGCTATGACACCAGCCATTAGATGGTTTGACAGTATGGTTTAGAGCACAACTAATGGGTGTGTTACATTTCCGGCACGTGCCGGAAATGTAACTGGTTTTTAACCTGTTAAATGCATGGGTTTACTACCGCTTTAAGGGAGACAGTGGCCTGTGGCGCGTGCAGTAAAAAGTGAGTGTGGCTAAATTGCAGTGGCCTGGAGTGAACAATCTTCCTCGGTGCGAGGGACATTACTTGGATGGTAAAAAAAATAGAGGAACTTTTGAACATCCCAAGGAGAGAACTAGTGTGGTGCGTAGCGGCGAACAGTGGGTGTGACCTAACTGTTAACATTAGAAGGGGCATAAGGGCATAGTTAAACAAACGCAGGCCTCCTTTTACCTTTAAAATATGTTTTGTTTTTAACATTCTTTATTTAATTTTCAAAAGACATATAAGAATATAGGCATATCAACACAACCAAACAATCAGTGGACAATCCCAGAGCGAATACAAGGATATTCAGGGGTAAAAAATCTCTTGGAAGAATTTTAAAATATGCTTTCATTGCTGTTCCACAATCGAGAGTCTAGCAGACACATATAAACCTCAGCACAATATAAATTATGGGACTCTTCTAATATATATAGTTTTTCACACACTGAAAATAGAAAGAGAGCTAATGCTTTGACTCGGCCCACCTGAAGAAGAGCTTCATTAAAATATTCAGGGATTGCTTAGCAACGAGCCACTGTTGAGACATTGAACACATTAATCAGATGTATGTAATGTAAAAGGCAGTGTAAATAGTCTGTAGGGCTGCATTCAGGGGTACTGCAGTCAGGTCCGGATTTATTATTATTATTATACAGCATTTATATAGCTTTATGAATACATAATGTAGAGTAGAGGAGTATGGGTGTTCAGGCAGTGCCGGGTTTAGGAGTACATAACACACACACAGCAGGGGTCAGGAGTGTGTAATGCACAGAATGCAGGGGTCAGGAGTGTGTAATGCACAAAATGCAGGTGTCAGGGGTGAGTAACGCACAGTGTAGGGGCCAGGAGTGTGTAATGGACAGAATGCAGGAGTCAGGAGTGTGTAATGCACAGAATGCAGGGGTCAGGAGTGTGTAATGCACAGAATGCAGGGGTCAGAAGTATGTAATGCATAGAATGCAGGGGTCAGGGGTGAGTAATGCACAGTGTAGGGGTCAGGAGTGTGAAAAATCGCACCCCACCCTCCAATCAATACTGTCCTCCACTTTACCACTTCAGCAAAAATTACCACCCCCCCTCCAAAAAAATACAGCACCAGTCTGTAGGCAAACATTTAATACTTCCTCCTCCTCTCTCCATTCTAGCACAAACCCTCCCCCCAAATCCCCGCTCCCAGCACAAATCCCACCACAAATTCTCCCCTCACAATTCTTACCCCCACCCCCTCCAAAATGTCCCTTCTAATACAAATCCTCCCCAACCCGTCCCCCACCCCCCCAACAAGTGAGAAGAAATCCCTCCAATGCGAGGAAATGAAATCGCAGGATGCCCTGTCAAGAGAACCTGTCACTTTTTCTTTGATGGGTCAGCTAATTAATTCTCAGGTATTTTAATGACCATGACACTTGATTCACACATGAGCAACTTGAGACATTCTAGGTCTGGAGGAGCCACAAACCCTAGAATACCTAGCATTCAGGGACTGTTAAAAATGGAAAACCCTTTGTTCTATTTATTTTGCCATTACATACAAGTTTTAAAGGATGTCTGGTTGGGCATGCTGGGACATGTAGTCCTCTGGTGGAGGTAGAAGTAGGCACAGCATTGATGCAGTTGATAGTGATGATGACTCCAATAATATCCAATCAACCCTTCGCTACATTGGAAGGAAATGTAATGACTGTGTGTTCTCATCGTGGGCCTCTGCACTTCTCTTCTGCATTACCCCGCTCAGATCCCTCCCAGAATTTCAGTCTCTGCATCAAAGAAATGCCTCTGTGAAGGCAGATCTGTTTCAGCCCCCAGGCCAAGAGCCCATAAGACCCTTCTCATAAATTCTAATTCAAACGTTTTTAGTTATCAGGAGGAAGTTTCCAATTGCTCTCTCACGTGTGGGAAAATATGTAAGCTACTGAGAGGACCTTTTGTTTTGGGCTTTAATGGGGCAATTTGTGAAGGACAGAAGCAGGTCTACTCTACTCAGTGTGCACAGACAGTAAGCAGGCTTCGGCTCCCAATGAATAAACTTTCATGAATCATTAGCCATAGCCAACCACAGGGTCCCATAAATCACCTGCAGGAGATATTTTACACCGGTACGTTTTATAAAATTAAGGCCGAGCATTGAAGCTCCTTCTGCACAAGCAGGACGTTGGCTCCCCTAAGATGGGGCCCATTATTAAAGTTGAGAGAGAGGGGACGTGGAAACTGAGCAGTAAAATTATTGACACATTTTAATAAGCTGACTGTTCCACTAGTATATACCATGGAGGAGGGGCAGCTTCGTTAATAGACGCTAATATGTAGCTGGAACTGGAAAGAACACCTTGTAAAACCAACCTAACCAATTGAAAGGTGTGCTTTTTTCATAACAAAAATAACAACATTTAAAAAAAAAGTTGATTAAACCTCAATATTTGTAATTAAATAAATATTTGTATTTATTACCCTGCAATGTAAAAGCATAATGGGCTAGTATGCATCGCATATTAGCCCATTATGTGGCACTTACCTGCATTGGAAGCCCGCGATGTCCCCGCGCCAGGCTGCGTCCATCTTCTGCCCCTCTTCCTTCTGGGGCCGCGAGTCGTGTGACGTGCGTGTGGGAGCCACCAATCGTGGCATGGAGGCCGTTCCTTCACTGCACATGTGCCTGATGACGTGGGCACATGCGAGTACACTGTATATCTCCTAAACCGTGCATGTTTAGGAGATATGCAGGGAACCTACTGGTAAGCCTTATTATAGGCTTACCTGTAGGTTAAAGTGGTTGTCAAGGGTGGACAACCACTTTAGGGACCAATTTAACTTCACTTCCCCACTGCCTTCCCCCCAATCCCCCTTTACCTGCTGTGCTGTTTTTTTTTTCAAAATATACAGTATACTCACCTGATCAGGGGATCCAGCATTGCCCTGCAGTGATCCACTATTCTGGTGTCACACCCTGTGGCCCACGCCGCCATCTTTGTTCTGCCTCTTCTAGGTTCAGGCAACCCAGCCCCCAATGATGCAATGCAGCTCTGCCCCCAGCCTCTCTGTTAATGGGCTCCTGCAGCCTCATTGGACATTAGAAGGGGACCTCCTCAGGGGCAGTGGAAAGTCTTACATTTTGTGGGTTTTTTTTTAGAAGGTAGCCATTAGCCACAACCTTAGTAGAAAAGCCTTTCAAGCAATATCGGCCCGTAATGCAAGGCGCAGGGGTGCCGCCCCCCTAATCCATGCATCCGGCCCCCTAATTTCCATGCAGGGCGCCAGACACATGTATTCCAATGGGGTTATTTTTATTTTTGGAAGCACATGATTAGAGCCTGAGGCTCTAATTGGGTTCAAAAAGGGTGGGTTTGGGGTGCAGAGCACTGCGCCCTGAGCACACCCAGTTGCGTGACAATAGCGAATTGATATTCGCTATTGTCTTCCTGATTCTCCTCTCAGCCAATCAGGAAGTGGGCGTTGAGACCTGACTGGCCAGGGAGTCTTAGGACTCCCAGCCAATTGGGTCTCAGGACTTTCTGTTTGGTCGGGGAGGAGAAGCAACGTCTGTTCAGCCAGGAGGAGAAGCCCTGGCTCCTCTCTTGGCTGGAGCGAGGAGCGGCAGCACTACTCCTCATCCTCGACATCTCCTAAGGTAAGGTCACATTCCTGTCCGCCTCCCACGGGGGGGGTTGGGGTGTCAGTGGTGCAAGTGAGTAGGGAAGGTTTGTTTGCCATACCCCCAAAATATTGAGCACCAACCGCCACTGGTTTCAAACTTGCTCTCTGTGTGGCAGCAGTGGTGTCTCTGTAGAGGTCTAACTGTAACAAGGGTCCTTTGCTACAGCACGCTGGCAGAAAACAGGCTTTTCTAGTCAGGCTGTGGCTGTTTTTTTAAAGAAAATGAACTGTACGACTTTTCACTCTTTTTGGATTGATGCATCTGGAGATTGTTAGCTGATTTAAACTGAAATCACTGGTTTAAAGGCTGACATTTTTTTTTCTTGTGGAAAAAATAATGGCATAAGTAAAAAGATGACTTTTCTCAGCTTTGTACTCTCATTCCTTCTAAGATGTACCTTATTTTAACTCTGGAGTAGAGACATTTTTTTTCATTTGCTATATTTTTTTTCAGTGAAAGTAGAATTACTACACTGGACATCATAAACAATTGATATTTTGCTGCTATAGTATATTTACTGCTGTTACTCTTTTCATCCTTTGTTGCATTTTAGTACTGATGATGCCCTACAGCCTCTTTACAGCCACATACCCTATATAACCAAAAGTATTGGGACACCTGCCTTTACACACACATGAACATTAATGGCATCCCAGTTTTAGTCTGTAGGGTTTAATATTCATTTGCAGCTATAACAGCTTCAACTCTTCTGGGAAGGCTGTCCACAAGGTTTAGGAGTGTCTATGGGAATGTTTGGCCATTCTTCAAGAAGTACATTTGTGAGGTCAGGCACTGATGTTGGACGAGAAGGCCTGGCATGTAGTCTCCGCTCTAATTCATCTCAAAGGCGTTCTGTCAGGTTTAGGTCGGGGCTCTGTGCAGGCCAGTCAAGTTCCTCCACCCCAAACTCCCTCATCCATGTCTTTATGAACCTTGCTTTGTGCACTGGTCCAAATCATTTGGTGGAGGGGGGATTATGGTGTGGGGTTGTTTTTCAGGGGTTGGGCTTGGCCCCTTAGTTCCGGTGAAGGGAACTCTTAAAGCATCAGTATACCAAGACATTTTGGACAATTTCATGCTCCCAAATGTGTGGGAACAGTTTGGGGATGGCCCCTTCCTGTTCCTACATGACTGCGTACCAGTGCACAAAGCAAGGCCCATAAAGACATGGATGAGTGAGTTTAGGGTGCAGGAACTTAATAGAGTCTTGACCCCAACCCGATAGAACACCTTTGAAATGAATTAGAGCGGAGACAGTTGGCAGCCAATCATTGTTTTCTGGGGGGGGGGGGGGGTCAGTCATTCCTGAAAGTTCTTCTGACACCAAGGGAAAAATGGTGACAGGGAAGGGAGCTCCAGCTGATTGACAGCCTCAGCTCTGTTCCTGTGAGCTGTGTGAAGGGAAGTGTCGCTTCCCTCCAATCAGCTTTTAGAACTCTCCTCACTAATGCAACTTCAGCTCTCCACACCCTGCTTTTCAGAGCTGAGGGATCCTGTGTAAATTCTGCACTTTGAATGGCTGTATGGGAAAGATGGCTGTAGATAAATATGTACAACTTATTTAAGATGCTTTATTTCATCTCTGTGTATCACCTGAGGCCAGTCACTTTGCTTGGATATATGTGAGAGTTTACAACCACTTTAAGTTGATATTAAAGCTTAATTTTTTAAAAAAAATAATGTTATACCTACCTGCTTTGTGTAATAGTTTTGCACAGAGCATAGCCGATCCTCTTCTTTTTGGGACCCGACGCTCCTGGCCCCTCCCCCTCGAGCTGTGCCCCCAGAGAAAGCTGATTGCCCTGGGGCACCACTGCCTGCTTGCTCCCGAGTCGCTGCTCTATGCATCCATACGAAACATAGATCCACAAATCGGCCCCGCCTTCCGCTCTCTCCTCATTGGCTCACTGGCTGTGATTGACAGCAGTGGGAGCCAATGGGCTCCCGCTGCTGCCTCAGCCAATGGAGCCAATAGACAAGGCTATGATGAACATCGCTGGATCGGGGGGCTCAGATAAGGATTGGGAGGGGGGGGGGCTAGGGGGAGCTGCTGTGCAAAGAAGGTTTTTTACTTTCAGGGAGGAGGGAGCCGGGCTGCCGGCCAGAGCTCCCGGAAGTGTGGAAAAGGCCACATGTCTAAAGACAGGTGTCCTCTTCCCCCTCCCCCCCGAAAGGTGGCAAATGTGACACCTGAGGGGGGAGGAATCCAACCAGCGGAAGTTCCACTTTTGGGTGGAACCCCGCTTAATTGCTGCTAACTGCAGCTAAAAGCTGGGACAAAAAAATCTATTATGAGCGTTTTTCTTCCAGTATACTTCTGCCATTTTTATTGGCTTATAGTGTGCATGGAGCAAATTTCAGTACACAGTGGGGAAAATAATTATTTGATCCCCTGCAGATCTTGTAAGTTTGCCCACTTAGAAAGAAATGATGGGTCTATAATTGTTGTAAAATTGTATATTTTAAAAGATAGAGACAGAATATCAACCAAACTCCAGAAAAAAAACACATGATACAAAGTTCAGTGAGTAAAGACCCGTACACACCGTGCGGCGGTCGTACAACAGCTTGTTGTACGATCATCGATCGTTAGTACATGCGATTACAACTATCAACGTGCGATGGTCATACAACAGGAGTTGAATGAGCAGACTAGAAAACTTTTGTTGTACAACAAGATGTACGACTGTTGTATAGCATTTACAGAAGTTGGCCCAACAAAGCTGTACATGCAAAACACGCATGCTCAGGAACGCTCGGAAGTGTCCGTTCGTGTAAACCTACATTCCTAATTAACAAATCACATGCACCTGAACTTCCTCTTTATACGCTCGTAACACGTCACCACGTTCGGCTTGTTAAAGCTTGGTTGTACGATTACTTGACTCCTGACTTGACAGCCAACAGCCCATTTTGGGCAAAAGTTGAACGGGTGGTCGTACAACCGTCACACCGTGTGTACGAGGCTTAAAACAAGTTTTTGATCCCCTATCAACCAACAATTCTGGCTCCCACAGACTGGCTGCATTATGTGTTCATGTGGTACACAGATTAGTCCTGTCAATTTTAAGAAGGTGCTCCTAAGGACAACTCGTTATGTGTATAAAAAACACCTGTCCACAGAATCTCTTTCTTCCATTCAAACCTCACCATCATTGGCAAGAACAATGAGCTATCAAAGGACGTCAGGGACAAGATTGGAATGGGCTACAAGACCATCAGCAAGAAGCTTAGAGGAAGAAATACAAAATAAAAATCAATCCCCCTCGGTCTGGAGCTCCATGCAAGATTTCGCTTCACGGGGTAAGGATGATCATGAGAAAAGTGAGGGATCAGCCAAGAACTACACGGGAGGAGCTTGTGAATGATTTCAAGGCAATTGGGACCACAGTCACCAAACAAACCATTGGTAACACAATACGCCGCCATTGATTGAAATCCAGCAGCACCCGCAAGGTCCCATGTACAGGTACAAGTCCAGGCCCGTCTGAAGTTTGCCAATGAACGTCTAAATGATTCAGAGAAGGATTGGGAGAAGGTGCCGTAGTCAGATGAGACCAAAATTGAGCTCTTTGGCATTAACTCAACTCGCCATGCTTGGAAGAAAAAAATTCTGACTATGACCCTAAGAACACCATCCCTGCAGTAAAGCACGGAGGTGGAAACATTATGCTTTGGGCCTGTTTCTCTGCTAATGGTACAGGCAGACTTTGCTGCATTGAGGGGCCAATGGACTGGCCATGCATTGTAAAATTTTGGATTAGAACCTTCTTGCCTTAGCCAGAACACTGAAGACGTGTCATGGATGAGTTTTCAAGCATGACAATGACCCAAAACATACCACCAAAGCAACAAAAAACTGGCTCAAGAAGAAGCACATTAAGGTCATTGAGTGGCCTAGCCAGTCTCCAGACCTTAATCCCATAGAAAATGTATAGAACCAGCTGAAACTTCAAGTTGCCAAGCGACAGCCAAGAAACCTTAAGGATTTAGTGATCTGTAAAGAAGAGTGGACCAAAATCCCTTCTGAGATGTGTGCAAACCTGGTAACACTACAAAAACACATCTTGCCTACAAGGGTTTCTCCACCAAGTACTAAGTCATGTTTTGCTTGGGGATCAAATACTTATTTTATTCACTGAACTGCAACTCAATTTATAACGTTTGTATCATGTATTTTTCTGGATTTTTAGTTGATATTCTGTCTCTATCATTTAAAATACACTTATGTTAAAAATCATAGACCCTTCATTTATTTGTAAGTGGGCAAACTTACAAAATCTGCAGGGGATGAAATAATTATTTCCCCACTGTATATTTTGTATGCCCATAGTTGTATTGTGTGAGTATAAACTTCGTTTTACAGTTTGGCCATGGATGAACCACTGCTTTAGACGACTCTTTATATAAACCACATGCTCATGTTAGACACTTCTGAGATTGGAAAATCACACTAGGAAAATGACTGATATACATCAAGGTCAATCAACTGGAAAAACCCTACCCAGCTGATTATTTGTTCCTCAAGGGTTTGCAATAGGACAAGAGAACAGTAAATGGTGAAAAGTTGCCTATCTTTGAAAAAATACACTTTACAGCTAGCCATAGAAAAAATAAATTAAAATATTTTAACATCTTGAGTTATTTGCTGTAAATATTTGAAAACAAATGTAAATCCACACTGCCACAGAAAGTCACGTCGCCAACTATGATATTATAGAGAGATATAGATATTGTTGCTCTGACTCGGCCAATGGAGTGGTGACAGTTTTTGTCCCTTTTCTACAGATATTTTCAAGAGTGTGGAAATCGTTGCATAAAATTGCAGTTTCAACACTTGGCGCCCATTATAACATTTAAAAAAACATTTCGCCCAGTCTTTGCCAGCAACATATGTCACATCAGTTACATAGAACATGCCACGTTTGGCCCTCCTTATGATAACTACAACCCTGGTATGAATTTACAAATTGCACTTTAGACTGCATCCCTTATTAAACATCCTACTTGTCTTTTCAATCATTGTGGATATAGGATGTGATGCTTCTTGGACAATAGGTGAGTGATGTTTAACTAATTACCTGTAATCAGTAGATGGAAATGGTGATATGCAGTCTGCTGGTTATATGATAGGGCCATTGTTTCTTGTAAGCTTTGGTCCTCCTACTGATGAGAGATAAAACCTGTCACAGCGGCATTTCTTTGTACAGAAATCCTGTCCTTCCATTATCATCATGAAGATTACATTATCGTGACTACAATTATAGGGGCATAATGTGTTAATAGCAAAGTGCAAAGAGCAATGATAACACCTTGGAACTTAGAGATTTCTGAACCTGAGATTCCCGGGAAGGGAATTCCGTGATATGGTGGAGTGTGGGACTGGGACTAACAAAAAAACTGTGCACAGTGCACCGTGGTGGAATATAACATAGATAGATATAACATAATAGTGTGAAATTCTGGTAGGTTAGTTGGCTCCTTTCTAAACTGGCCCTAGTATGTACAGTATCTCACAAAAGTCAGTACACCCCTCACATTTTTGAAAATATTTTATTCTATCTTTTCATGTGACAACACTGAAGAAATTACACTTTGCTACAATGTAAAGTAGTGAGTGCACAGCTTGTATAACAGTGTAAATTTGCTGTCCCCTCAAAATAATTCAACACACAGCCATTAATGTGTAAACCGCTGGCAACAAAAGTGAGTACACCCCTAAGTGAAAATGTCCAAATTGGGCCCAAAGTGTCAATATTTTGTGTGGCCACCATTATTTTCCAGCACTGCCTTAACCCTCTTGGGCATGGAGTTCACCAAAGCTTCACAGGTTGCCACTGGAGTCCTCTTCCACTCCTCCATGATGACATCACGGAGCTGGTGGATGTTAGAGACCTTGCGCTCATCCACCTTCCATTGGAGGGTGCTCTACAGATGCTCAATAGGGTTTAGGTCTGGAGACATGTTTGGCCCGTCCATCACCTTTACCCATGGCTTCTTTAGCAAGGCAGTGGTCGTCTTGGAGGTGTGTTTGGGGTCATGATCATGTTGGAATACTGCCCTGCGGCCCAGTCTCCGAAGGGAGGGGATCATGCTCTGCTTCAGTATGTCACAGAACCTGTTGGCATTCATGGTTCCCTCAATGAACTGTAGCTCCCCAGTGCCGGCAGCACTCATGCAGCCCCAGACCATGACACTCCCACCACCACACTTGACTGTAGGCAAGACACACTTGTCTTTGTACTCCTCACCTGGTTGCCGCCACACACGCTTGACACCATCTGAACCAAATAAGTTTATCTTGGTCTCATCAGACCACAGGACATGGTTCCAGTAATCCATGTCCTTAGTGTGCTTGTCTTCAGAAAACTGTGGGCTTTCTCGTGCATCATCTTTAGAAGAGGCTTCCTTCTGGGATGATAGCCATGCAGACCAATTTGATGCAGTGTGTGGCGTATGGTCTGAGCACTGACAGGCTGACCCCCCACCCCTTCAACCTCTGCAACAGTGCTGGCAGCACTCATATGTCTATTTCCCAAAGACAACCTCTGGACATGACGCTGAGCACGTGAACTCAACTTCTTTGGATGACCATGGTGAGGCCTGTTCTGAGTGGAACTTGTCCTGTTACACCGCTATATGGTCTTGGCCACCTTGCTGCAGCTCAGTTTCAGGGTCTTGGCATAAAAGTAAAGTATACACAGTAGTTTTTTGGTATGAGAACTGACCGATATATTCTCCACCAGCCTCATCAGACAGATCCTAGGGCACTGAATATTTTGGAAACCCATAGCCAACTCAAGACATTCACACACGTGTAACCAAAATCTTTGTATTCTGGGGCATAACCTTAAAGCATGAAAAAATCAGCTTCTTGACCATATAAACGAAAGCAAAGAGGAGTATGTCTAATCCCTGGGCTATACATGAGTTGGGGAGTGTGAACCAGCCAAACCTCTACATGGGTGGCTCTGTTGCTATCCTCCTGCCCGTCAACCTTTGATTGAAAAATAAAATAAGGCAAATACAAAATTGTTGGTTGAACATCAATTGCATCCATTCAGATGCAGCTGCTATTTGGGCGTTTTATAGCTGCCACTGGCGGCTGTCAGAATACAATAGCTACAGTTGGAGATTTATCCATCCCCACTGTATAAATTGAATAAAGGAATTTGGTAATTTTTTTTTTTTTGCTTAGTCTGGAGGCTGAAAGGGAAAAAGTTACCAGCTTATGGGGACCCTACTTCACTAATCATTTTGTGTAAAGAGGGCTCTACATTGATCACCAATATAAGGGGGCCCTTAACTGACCACCAATATGAGGGTACACTCAAGTAGGACATCCCAGAATGTCAAAACACTAAGAATACCACATTCATTTTTCTGTTATCACAGCTTACTGTTCATGCTTATGTACTGCAATCTGTAGATATAGTAATTCGTAGCAGGGTCTTACTGAGACCTGAAAGTTATTTCAAGGGTTCCTCCATGTTGAAAGGGTTGAGAAAGGCTGTACTAGACGCTGTGGTCAAACAGTGGATGGGCTGTTCCTTATTCTAAACAGTAAGACCCCATACACACTATCCAACTTTTGTTGTCAGATTTCCTTCAGATTTACCAAAACCATGTAGTGCCGGCCTGGTTGCATACAAATTCAAACTCCTAAGGTTTGACCTCATATTATATGGTTTTGGTAAATCTGAAGGAAAAAATCTACAGAAAATTGGATAGTGTGTATCCAGCTTAAAGGACAACTGTAGATCATGTCCAATGTACTCCTTTAACACACTTGGATGCTTGACAGCTATCTTCTATATATGTCTGGTTGTTGCTAGCTCATGTCATTCCAAATTTCAAGTTATGCACAAATATCTTAAAAAATATTTTGGCAAGTCATAGATGAGCAGATTTTGCAGCCAATACTTGCAATTCTGCTTTTCTTCAAAATGATAGAGACCATTGTAGCCCTTGCTCCCTACTCACTGTCTGAATTAAAACCAAAAATCAGACAATGTACGACCATCAGACAGACAGCTGTGTATTGTGTGATTAACATTTCTATCATTTCCTTCTTAACCAGCAAACAAGCCATAAATATATTCTCAAATGTGTGAATGCAAATACGAGCGGAAGTCATGTTTATTTTTATCGCAATAGACAATGTCCATACCTTTACAGAATAAACAGCCAATTTATTAGCTGTAATATAATTTCCATTTTATTTGATTGCAGTGGGCATTATTGCCATGCCATTTCAACGGTATCCAGTGATATATACATATATACAGTATTTTTTTTTGTTCAATCTGTTTTATTTCTTTTATTTCATTTAACTGTATGCATACCGTATCTCACAA
>BLSH010389339.1:1579059-1607946 GCA_018402905.1 Glandirana rugosa
AAGGCTCTAAAGATATAAACCGGGTTCGGTAAGGTTACCGAGATGGACCAAGGAAGAAGTTCTGAGACTTACGGTTCTATTCGAGGAAATAAACCTTCTTTAGGGGTGGGTCCTAGTCGGAGTGGGCTGAGAGTCGGAGTTTCTTACTCCTCCCGTAGCCTGACGGTTTGAAGTTTTTTATGGTAGTTCGTTGCGAGAACTGATCCAATCAACTAGTGGTACATGTGAGGGGGAGTTTTCTGACCCAACTGGAACTTTTGGCGTATGATCCTCTTAAGAGTTTGAATCCTCCCCTTGACCAGGCCCAATTACTGAATTGGGCTCCTAGTATGCGGTTTTCAAGGTCAACCCAGTCTTTTGAGGGGGAGTGTACATGGTGATCAACTAACCTAGTCAAGAGCGTTGCTTGATGGTATTTTTTGAAGTTTGGCAGTCCGATGCCCTCCTCATTCTTTGAGGCTGAGAGTCGGGTGAGGCTGATCCTGGGTGGGGATTTCTTCCAAATAAAGGAGCTTATCTTGGCATTCAGAGTCTTGAAGAAGGAACCAGGTAGAGCCATTGGAATGGCTTGGGCCAAATATAGAAATCTCGGAAGAGCAGTCATCTTGAGTGAGGCAGCTCTTCCGAACCATGAAATGCCCAACCCAGACCAATTGTCTAGATCATTGGTGCATTTCTGTACAAATGGATGGAAGTTGAGGTCATAGAGGTCTCCTAATCTGGCTGGAAGTCTAATTCCTAGGTATGGGATATCAGAGGATCTCCATTCAAAGGAGGAAGAATCTGCGCAAGCTTGTACCGCGGAGTTTGACATGGTCACGTTAAGGGCGTGGGATTTCTTGAAATTAATTTTGAAATTGGAGAGTTTACCATATTTCTCGAATTCATTCAGGACATTGGGAACAGTAATCAGGGGTCTAGTGAGGAACAGTAAAATGTCGTCTGCAAACGCGGCGCATTTAAATTCTTTATTGTTAACTAGGATCCCTGAAATGTCTTGATTCGTATCAATGCTTCTTAGTAGAGGGTCAAGCGTAAGGATGAAGATAATGGGGGACAGAGGGCATCCCTGTCTCGTTCCGTTTCTGACTTGGAAGGCGTCCGACAGGCAGCCATTGACTCTTATTCTAGCACTGGGGTTGGAGTATAAACTGAGGATGCTTGCTATCATAAATTTGCCCAACCCCAGGTTTCTTAGAACATTCGACATAAAGTCCCAGGCCACCCTGTCGAACGCCTTCTCAGCGTCAGTGGACAGAAAGAATCCCTCTTGATGGTTTGTGTTTAGCCAATGGTTAAGATTGATAGCTTTGATTATGTTATCCCGCGCTTCCCTACCTGGGACAAAACCTGCTTGGTCTCTGGAAATCAGTGTGTGTAGAAGAGGTTGTAATCTGCTCGCCAAGATTTTAGCAAAGATCTTAATGTCCGAATTCAATAAAGATATGGGGCGATAATTCTCTGGAATCGAGTGGTCTTTACCGGGTTTTGGGATAACTGAGATGTGGGCCTCGAGGAGTTCTCTTGGAGGTGTCGGGGTTTCAGCTAGTGTGTTGAAAGCTTTAACAAAATGGGGGGCCAAGATGTCCGGGAGTGTTCTATAGTATAAGTTTGGGAAGCCATCCGGGCCAGGGCATTTGCCAGGTTTGAGAGTTTTAATGGTGTTAAGGAATTCCTGGATGGTGATAGGTTGTTCTAGGGCCTCAATATCATCATCTGCTAGTTTGGGAATGTTTGCTTCTTTCAAATAGTTTCTAATGGCTAGGGAGTGGAGCCTGTCTGCTTTACCGGGGGGTTTATTGGTTGGTAAGTTGTAGAGTTTGGAGTAGTATTCGGCAAAGACTTTGGCTATTTCTCTGTTGTTCATCAGCTTTTGGCCCGCATTTTCGAGTAGGAAGGGTACGTTGGTCTGTGTTTTTCTACTCTGGAGGAGTCTCGCCAGCATCTTGCCACTTTTATTGGCATGTTCGTAAAATAATTTCGAGGTGAGGATAAATTTTTTCCGAACTTGTACATTAAGTTCCTCAAGTAAAGTTTTCCTAGATTGGACTAGCTCCTCAAGGACAGAAATGGCATGGGAGCGTTTGTGTGTGGTTTCTAATTTACGGATGTGTGTAATAAGGTTATCTACCTTAGATTGCTTGATTTTCTTAATATGAGTTGAGAGAGCGATGCATTTACCCCGTAAAGTACATTTATGGGCAAGCCACACGCTAAGTGACGAGGCATCACTCTTAGAGTTGAGATTGAAGTAGGTTTTTAACTCTTCTTGTATTTGTGATTGGTATGAGGGGTCTGAGAGTAAAAAACTATTTAAGCGCCAGGTCTTGTCTCCAGTAGGTGCGTGAGTGAATTTAAGTGTTATGGTGATTGGGTTGTGGTCAGAGAAAGTGGCTGGTTCAATGGATGCTGATTGGAGATACTGGATGTCTTTTTGGGAAAGGAAGAGATAGTCCAGTCTGGAGTATTTTTGATGAGGTGGGGAGAAGAAGGAGTAATCTTTGGTGTTGGGGTATAAGGTGCGCCATGTATCGAGAAGAAGAAGAGAGTTTAGCTGAAGTGATATTTGTTTGAGGGCCCTGTATGGTAAAGAGGAGGAGCCTGAGGAAGAGTCCAGGTTAGGCTGAAGTGGGACATTAAAATCACCCCCCAACAGTACCATGCCTTCATGGAAGGGAATTAATTGGTTAAAAGCCTCCCTGAAAAAGGAGACCTGGTGTCTATTGGGGGCGTATAGGTTTACTAGAGTAATGGGCCTACCAAAAAGCGATCCCTTCAGGAACAGAAATCTTCCCTCGGGGTCCGCCAACTCGTCTGAGATGATTAAAGGAAGATTTCCAGCTATTAAGATGGCTACTCCTTTGGATTTGGATATAGGAGAGGAAGCATGATATATAGAGGGGTATCTCTTGTTTGTACATTTGGGAATGGCAGGGCCTCTAAAATGCGTCTCCTGGAGGAAGACAATTTGAGCTCGGAGCCTGTGCATCTCATTAAGAACCAGGGTCCTTTTTTCGGGGGTATTGAGCCCCCTTACATTCAGAGAGAGGACTTTGAGGGTGTTAGCGGAAGGCATTAGCAAAGTGGGAGTTAAAGGTATGTGTTTACTGAATCCGATATAACAGCTGGTCTATGTAGAACCAGGGAAAGTGGGGAGAGGGGTTAGGAGGGGGAAGGTGGGTAGGGTAACTGAAGGAATGAGGTAGGCAGGGAATAGCGTGAGGGTTCAGGGGTGGTCGAGGACTTGTGGGATGGTGTATTAAAGCACCAACCCACTAGGGGACGCCTCGTCAGGAACAGTCCAGAGGAGCTGGACTGAAAGTGGGGTAAGTGGCTTTACGCGGGGAAAGGAGATGGCGAACCAATGGGGAGAGACAAAGGCCTAATGTAATGAAATTATTAGGATTAGGGGGAGATAAGTCGTAACATAACATAAACAGTAGGCAACAACAAGAAAAAAAAAAAAATATATAAAAATAAACAAACATAATCTGAGTATATTGTGATAACACTTTAACAGTAGACCCTAAAACAGTCGTAAGGTCTGGGGGACCCGACAAACCCGAGAACAAGGGTTCTGAATCCGTCAGGCAGCCCACGAACTTGGAGTGTGGGGCAGAGGGATGGGGACCCATGAGCCACGGCTCTACATGGCGGGACCCGGCCGAAGCCAAGGACATCCCGTCGGATAGAGTCCCCGGGCCATCCCTAGGATGTCCCGGGTGTCACTCGGCTCGTAATATAAAGACCGAGGAGGGGGAAAACACCCCATATGGGCCAAGAGTCGAGCCCAAGGCGGCCAGACTCTGTCCCACACCTCGGGTTCCCCCACTCTGCTCCGCAGTGTCGTAACATAAATTGGAAACTGAACAAGAGTAACACAACATACATTGGGGTTTTGTAGTTGGCTGTGATCTAAAGCTTAAGCATGGCAGTGAAGGATGGTAGAAAGGTAGGGAACAGAGAGGGTAGCTTGAGATAAGGGATAAGGAGCAGGGGGGAGGGTAAGATAATAGATAAAGAACGTAGCTAAGAAGAGAGTAAGAGTGTTAAACAAACCACAATATAACCTTGTGCGAGACCTGTGGAGTAGCATCTACTTGGTTGGAACAAAACTTTAAAGAGGTTATTATAGTTACCGATCCAGCTGGCCCCCCTCTGGCATTGGTGGTTATCGTCCGTATTCACCAATAATAAACTCTATTACCTATATATGTGCAGCCTTCTCTGGCAAGTTGTCAATGATAGAGTTACATTAAGGTGAGTTAGTGGTGAGAGCAGGACCGGGCACCTAAGAGACAAGCATTTGAATCAGATTATTGGTGAAAGGTACTCAGGGGCTAGGTATAATCTCCTTGATAAGGGGGGCCAGGAAGATGATCCAAATAGGAGGGAAAGAAAAAGGGGTCAGATGGGGGGAGGTGGAATAAGAGTTCCTTAACTGCCGATGCGACCAGAAAGAGCGTTCCTTAGAAGGGTAGATCAATTGTCAGCCGGGAGGTCGACTTGTTGTGCCGGGACTTGAGCCGGTCCAGGGCCTCTTCTGTTCCGTCTGTAGGGAGTCGAGTTGAAGCGACGTCCAGGAGTACGTTGTTCCGAGGGAGGTGGGGCGAGATCCTTCCAAGCCAGCGGGATCGCAAATTCTTGGTACCACTCTGGAACAGGGATGTCAGGCAGGGTAGTGAATTCAAAGAATTGGGGCAGATCCGCCGGTGTGTGGAGAGTAAAGGAGCGACCACCAATCGTCACACAGAGTCCAAAGGGGAACTTCCATTTGTACACTATTCTGCGTTCACGTAGGACAGAGAGAATAGGTCTCAAAGCTCTTCTGTGCCCTAGGGTGATCTGTGAAAGGTCTTGGAAGATTTTCACTTCACTGTCGTTGAAGCGAATGTCGTCTTGGTCTCTGGCTCTGGTGGCGATTTCTTACTTAAGTTTATAGTTAGAGAAGCAGCAGATGATGTCCCTAGGTGGGTCGCCTTCTCTACCTCTAGGTCTCAGGGCTCTATGAGCGCGATCGAATTCGATCGGAGAGTCTTGTGGGCGCTCAATGAGGTTGTTGAATAGGGATTGTAGAGCAAGGGGTATCTGATCATGCTCCACGCTCTCCGGAATACCTCTTATCCTGAGATTCTTCCTCCTCCCTTGGTTATCAAGGTCTTCCAGGCGGCGTTGTAGTTCGATCATGTGGAAGTGATAGTTAGCACTGTATTGCTGTAAGTCCCTGATATCCTCGTCGTGTCTGCCCGCCGCTCGCTCAACCTCCTCTAATCTGTCAGAGACCCCCCGTAACTCATCTTTCAGTTCAAGGACTGCTTCAGTGAGGGCTCCTTTTATGTCAGAGGCTATGTTTTGCAGGTCTGACATTTTGGGGACCTGTTGAATCAAGTCCACGAGTCTGTCATGGCTGAGCTGCATGCTTGCTTTAGAAGAGTTGTCCTCTGCTTTGCGTGCCATGCCTGACGGACTCTGGGCCGCACCCGAGGTAGAGGCCTCGGCACTTTTTGGGGTCCTCGGGCGGAAAAGCTCAGGGAGGTTACGGTTCGGTTGTGGCTGAGTGGTTTGGGAAAAGGGCAGCTGTCTTCCTATTTTTCCCATAATCCGTTAGAAAAGGTGGTGTAGGCCTCTAATCTCTCCCCTGGTGCCGTAGCTCCGGGTTCAGGCAGCCATCCCAATCGCGTGGCGGGCCGCGCCCGCGGGTTTCTTTTAAAAGAACAGTCCCTGGGATGTGTTGCTAGGGTCTCCTTGTGGCCTTATGGCAGGGTCTGGGGCTTCGGATTGGCCGCTAAAAGAGTTTGTAGAGCCGCCGCGGCCTAGGCTGCAAATGGAGCCGAGGCCTAAATTTCCGGGCGTCCCGGAGGTCGGCCGCGGGACGATAAACTTTTAATCCCAGATTGTGTGGGAAGGTGCGGGGAAGCCTCCTAGATATATTACAGGTGCTCACCTTGTGCAGGGAGTGCGGATGGCTGTTGATTGTGTTTGGAGAGTCGGAGCTCGTCCAAAACACGTCCGCTCTCCGCCGCGTCCAGACCACGCCCCTCAAATTTATTGATTTTATATTCGAGTAGAACCCCTTTCTCTTCTACTTTGGCACCTTAAAAGTCCTGCTTCCCTAAAAATGTGTTATATAGCTTTATTTACATATTGAGAGGGTAATTCAAAATATTTTGAAAAATGGCGCTTACCCCATACACATCAATCAGAAAATATATTTCTTAAAAATTCCTTGTGCGCATATATAATCAATTGGTAAAAATGTAAGGCAGCATGGGCCCCCTGGAGCATGTGAGGGGTCTCAGTTATGACCCCTGAGACCCCTATTGCTACGCCCTTGCTGTTCATATCACACTTGTGCAATGGTGTGTGTTGAGAAAAAATGTAGACATTAGGGTCTCATTTATACTTGCGGTTGGGGGAGCAGTAAAAACACGTTGCTGCTCTCAATCAAGCTGCAAAGGCAGTGGATGGGGGTGTTCACATGCCACAATGAATGCAATCCATTCACCTGTATGGTGCAGGGCCATTATTGCCCCGCAGCTGTGTGCAATGCACATGGTTCCAGCATGGTGGTGTAGGATTTAGAGGTTAGAACAGGCGGTGAGGAGATGGCATATCGCCTCCTCCCTTCCAGTCAAATGCCCTCTGATCACTCTTTCAACGTTTGTGTAAACAAATCCTTATTTTTATTTATTACAGGTATTTTTATAGCACCGAAAATTTACCCAACGCTTCACATATATTACATTCACATCAATCCCTGTCCTCCAGGAGTTTACAATCTAAGGTCCCTATCTGAAACCACAAAGCTCTTCATTCACTCTCTTATTATCTCTCGTCTTGACTATTGCAACTTCCTTCTCATTGCCATGCCTCTCCATAGGCTATCCCCTCTTCAGTCTATCATGAATGCTACTGCTAAGCCACCTTACCAACCGCTCAGTGTCTGTCGCCCCTCTCCTCCAATCCCTCCATTGGCTCCCAATTGCCCATCAAATTAAATGCAAAATACTAACCACAACATACAAAGCCATTCACAACTCTGCCCCGAGCTACATCACCAATCTTGTCTCCAAATATCACCCAAACCGTCCTCTCCGCTCCTGCCAAGACCTCCTACTCTCAAGCTCCCTCATCTCCTCCTCCCATGCTTGTCTCCAGGATTTCTCCAGAGCCTCTCCCATCCTCTGGAAATCTCTACCTCAACCTGGCTATCTCCTAATCTTGCTACCTTCAGACAATCCCTGAAAACTCATTTCTTCAGGGAAGCCTATCATGCCTCCAACTAATATTTTACCACTTCCATCAGCTCATTTGCCACAGTTACAACCTTCTGTATTACCTGCCCCACCCTATTAGATTGTAAGCTCTTCTGAGCAGAGCCCTCTTAATCCTCTTGTATGTTATTGTACTATAACTGTATTGTCTCCCTTCTGTATTGTAAAGCACTGGGTAAACTGTTGGCACTATATAAATTCTGTATAATAATAATAATAATAATATCTCTCATTCATCCATACACATACTAGGGACCAAATAATCTACCAGCATGTCTTTGGAATGTGGGAGGAAACTGGATTACACGGAGGAAAGCCATGCAAGCACAGGAAAACATGCGAACTCCATGCAGTGTCCTGATTAAGATTCAAACTGAGAGCCCCAGGCATGTCATCAGGTAACATTGCCTATCGAAATTCAAAAAAACCCTTTTATGCAGCCAGTACAGAAAAAAATGCATTAAAAATACAGGCCAATGCGCAGTGAAAATTGCACAATGCGTTATAAATAAATGCAAGCTTTCATAGGTGTGCGCAACCTATT
Source organism: Glandirana rugosa (assembly GCA_018402905.1). NCBI lineage: Eukaryota > Metazoa > Chordata > Amphibia > Anura > Ranidae > Glandirana > Glandirana rugosa. Next base: position 1,586,878 of record BLSH010389339.1, read on the forward strand.
GCATTAGGGTGTCACCCCAGAGATGCACACACTCTTATAAATAAATGTAAAGAAACTATTTAAAATGTATTAAAACATGGACGGTGTCAGCAGACCAGTGGATGTGTCAGTAGGGCAGAGGTTGGTGTCAGTAGGACAGTGGATGGTGTCAGTAGAGCAGTGGATGGGTCAGTAGGGCAGAGGTTGGTGTCAGTAGAGCAGAGGTTTGTGTCAGTAGGACAGCTAATGGTGTCAGTAGGGCAGTGGATGGTGTCAGCTGGGCAGTGCATGGTGTCAATAGGGCAGTGGATGGGGTCAGTAGGGCAGTGGATGGTGCCAGTAGGGCAGCGGATGGTGTCAAAAGGGCAGTGGACGATGTCAGAAGAGCAGAGATTGGTGTCAGTAGGGCAGTAGGCTTTGTCAGTAGGGCAGTGAATGGTGTCAGTAGGTCAGTAGGTCAGTAGGGGAGAGATTGTTGTCAGTAGGGCAGTAGATTTTGTTAGTAGGACAGTGGATGGTGTCAGTAGGGCAATAGATTTTGTCAGTAGGGCAGTTAATGGTGTCAATAGGGCAGTAGATTTTGTCAGTAGGACAGTGGATGGTATCTGTAGGGCAGTGGATGGTGTCAGTAGGGCAGTGGATGTGTCATTAGGACAGTGGATGGTGTCTGTGGGGTAGACATTCATGCCAGTGAGTAAACTTTGTCAGTAGGGGAGAGTTTGTTGTCAGTAGGGCAGTAGATTTTGTCAGTAGGGCAGTGGATGGTGTCGGTAGGGCAGTGGACAATGCCAGAAGGGCAGAGATTGGTGTCAGCAGGGCAGTGGATGGTGTCAGTAGGGCAGAGACTTGTATCAGTAGGGCAGTAGATTTTGTCAGTAGGGCAGTGGATGGTGTCGGTAGGGCAGTGGACAATGCCAGAAGGGCAGAGATTGGTGTCAGTAGGGCAGTGGATGGTGTCAGTAGGGCAGAGATTTGTATCAGTAGGGCAGTAGATTTTGTCAGCAGGTGAGTGGATGGGGTCAGTAGAGCGGAGATGTTGTCAGTAGGGCAATAGACGGTACGTAGTTTTTTTATTTTTATTGTTTATTTTTTACAATTTTATTTTATTTTATATTTTTTAGGAGCTGGTGGGCTTTCGTGAGATATCAGGGGTCTAAACAGACCCCTGAATATCTCACTTTTGACAGTGAATGGTGTCAATAGGGCAGAGGTTGGTGTCAGTAGAGCAGTGGATGGTGTCAGTAGAGCAGTGGACGGTGTCAGTAGAGCCGTGGATAGTGTCAGTAGAGCAGTTGATGGTGTCGGTAGGGCAATGGACGGTGTTGTTGTTGTCTCCTCTAATTGAGGAGCAGCTCTATTTAAACTTCCTGCTTCCTGTAGCAAATGCTGTCTGATCTACAGCGTTACCAGTACTTTCTGCGACCCGATTGAGTTTCCCTGTTTACCTGTGACCCGGCTTGTACCTGTTTCTGCCTGAACTGGGCCTGCACCGACCCCCAGCTAGTCTACGACCACTCTTCTGTTTGAACCTTGTGTATCTCACCTGCCTGCCTGTTAACGACCCTGCCTGCACCTGACCACCCGATTGCCTGCTCCTCCTGCACTGCTTTGCCCACACGTTACCGACCCGGCCTGCACCACTACTCTTCAGTCTTGTGTGCTATCCAGCCCTCGTGCCCCCCTGTGCTCCAGCGCTCCCTGTCTGCTCTACCAGGGCTTCTGGAACCAGGGCCGTAATAGAGGTTGCCTACTGCATAAGTCAGACTCTACCACCAGGTACGTGACAATCGGTGTCAGTAGGGCAGTGGACGGTGTCAGTAGGACAGTGGATGGTGCCAGTAGGGCAGTGGATGGTGTCAGAAGGGCAGTTGATGTGTCAGTATAGCAGTGGATGTGTTATTAGGACAGTGGATGGTGTCAGTGGGGTAGACATTCGTGCCAGTAGGGCAGTAGACCTTGTCAGTAGGGGAGAGTTTTTTGTCAGTAGGGCAGTAGATTGTGTTAGTAGGGCAGTGGACGGTGACAGAAGGGCATAGATTTTGTCAGTAGGGCTTATTTTTATTGGTCTTTTTTTTTTGCAGTTTTTTAGGAGCTGGTGGGCTTTGGTGAAATATCAGGATCTAAACAGTAAACAAACCCTGATGTCTCACTTTTGAAACAGAGAAAAGGACTGAGGACAGAGAGCCCTCAGTCCATTTCTCTGCAGCCTCAGCTGCACTGGATAGTAAATGAATGGGAAGTACTCTGTGCTGAGCGGCTTCCTGTTCATTCACAAACTGAAGCATAGTAAACACAGATCCATAATGCAGCAATGTGTTCAGAGGCGTAAGAAAAAAATTGAAAATTTGACATCTGAGTGCTTTAATTTATAGGAATACATGTGCATAAGCAAGTATACAGTATATGAGCATATATGTATTAATTGCAACACTATAATTTTATCTATATATACGCATACAGTATACTCTACACAAGGTCTTTGCAAGACAGAACTTGTGTATTTTAATTGGGATCTTTCTGCCAACAAGATCCTCCATATACAATTATTACATCTCTGTACAAGAAGCCTCCCATATCATTTTTTTTAAAATAACAAATGCAATAATTTAGAGGTGGGGTAAAACGTTTAGAGCCGTATAACACTTTTGGTGCTTAAATCTTACTTTTTTTTTTTTTAACAGAGATCTATATGTGAGACCAAAAAGAGGGACAACAGAGGGTAAAGGAAGGAGCTGGCTCTTAATCTGGGACAATTGGGAGCTATGAATATAACAAGCAAAGAGTATATATTTTTGTTTACATTTGGAAGCATTTAATTACAGTCATTCTTTATTGGCTGCTGAAGACCTTGGAACAAAAGTCCACATTGTTGGGTGAGGAAAATGGCTATTAAAGGATTTCATGGTTTTGGCACTTCATTGGCTCCCGATCCCTGGAAACATTCCAGGCAGTGATGGTGACAACATGTTGAAAGCTACAAGCTCCATGCATACCTGAATGTCAGACATTTTTAGGCAGATCCAGCTTTGCAGACAGCTACAAAGGAACATTTTTGAGAAATTAGAAATGAAAGCAAGAATCTGATTGGCGAATATCTTGAAATATAACCATTTGTTGCGCTCATTATTTCTTTTTAGGGTTCGCCAAGATGTGTGGCAACCTTTGCTGCCTCTCGGAAAAGGAAGCTGCAGTGGATGGCTTTTCAGAGGGTGGTTGACAATAAGCTGGAAAGGGAAATGTTGCCCACTCCCTGCCTGTTTTAACCCTCAAGAGACCGAACCACTGTCCTGCAACCACATGCATTGCAAGAAGTCATGACTTCATTAACTTGAATGGGTCAATCTTTGAAATGGCAAGAAAAGGGACTTTAAAGGTGCCGTAAACACATACTTCATAAAAATGTTCATTTTTATTTCACTCCAACATTGAAAATATGTAAATACAAACAGATATTAAAAGCAAGTGAGGAATATTGTATATCATTTTTTATGCTCTTTACTCGCCATGTTTCACCAATTGGCTTCTTCAGGAGCTGTAAAAGGAGCTGAGGGACCATTATTGAGGCTTTATTTAAGACTTGGGGGACTTTTTTGCCCTATATTGGGGTTGCCTCAATGGCCGGGTGAATGGACCCTAAACCTGGACTCTTCTGGTTTCCATTTGCTCCCCCTACGGTCTACTAGTACTAACAGGTCTGGCTCCTTCTATTTATGAATTCTATTAAATTCTTACAAAAGGCTGTTTAGTCAGTCTTTTGAATATTGGTGTTGTGCCAATACACATAATGCTTTACAGCTCCTGATATATATATATATATATATATATATATACAGTATGTTTAGGGTAGAACTAAAGGCAAAACCTTTTTTAAAAAAAAATTTCGATACAGTAAGGGAGTGTTTTTTTTTTTGCCGTCTGTGCCCTATTGGGGAGATTTGCCTTCACTTCCTGTCAATTAGCCAAAGAAGAAGTGAGAGGGTATTTCTCCATAGTGAGGGGAACCCCCTGTTAGACAAATGTCACTGGATTCAAATGAGATTGCGCTAGTCTTAAACTGTGAACTATAAAATATTTACAAATGGTTTCATGTATAATACATCCTAACTTGCAATGTGTAAAAACAAAAAACAGTAAATATTACAAAAACAGCGACACAAATTCATTAAACAGTCCATATACTGTATACAGTATCTCACATGACGAAAGTGAGTACACCCCTCACATTTTTGTAAATATTTTATTATATCTTTTCATGTGACAACACTGAAGAAATTACACTTTGCTACAATGTAAAGTAGTGAGTGTACAGCTTGAATAACAGTGTAAATTTGCTGTCCCCTCAAAATAACTCAACACACAGCCATTAACCTCCCTGGCGGTAATCCCGAGTGTGGCTCGTGGTGGATTTTCAGTACCATTAGCGGTAACCCCGAGCCACACTCGGGATCGCATCGCTGGATCCAGGCAGTATTACTCACCTTGTCCCCTTGTCCCCTGGATCCAGGGATGTCCCCCGCCGTGTCTGCGGGCTGTGTCCTCCACCCGATGCCTCTGTGTGCCGGGCTACGTTCCCTGCGAGCGTCGCGTCACACGGGGATAGAGACCGGCGGGAAATTCAAAAAGTGAAACACACACAGCACATACAGTACACTGTAATCTTATAGATTACATTACTGTATGAAGTCATTACACATCCCCTTTGTCCCTAGTGGTTTGCCCAGAGCCCTGCATGCACTTTTATATAATAAATGTCATTCTTTCTGCCTGGAAACATGAGAATGTCCATAGCAACCAAAAAGTGTCCCTTTGCGTCAAAAGTGGTTTTTGATCAGCTAGAAAACAGCGATAGTAAATAAGAATCATTTGCAGAATTGAGTGATACTGATTTTTGGGGAAATTTATCATCAGAAACTGAAAGTGACGACAGCGACAATTCTGCAAATGAGCAAATTTCTGCGTTTTTGGTTTGATTACATTATTGAATAAATTTTATTACTATTATATTATTATTTTTGATAATTATTTTTAGTTATTTATTATATTATAATTTATGATTTCATTTTTCAAACTTTTTCATACCCGGGATGTCTACTAGACTCTTGTTTGGACAGATTTAAGTGAGTTATTCCTAAGAATTACAGGCCTACAATATAAAACGCCAAATTTTCATGCAAAATAATCGTACCACTTTCAGCACCGAAAATCTGAAATAATCATACCGCCAGGGAGGTTAATGTCTAAACTGCTGGCAACAAAAGTGAGTACACCCCTAAGTGAAAATGTCCAAATTGAGCCCAAAGTGTCAATATTTTGTGTGGCCAACATTATTTTCCTGCACTGCCTTAACCCCCTTGGGCATGGAGTTCACCAGACCTTCACAGGTTGCCGCTGGAGTCCTCTTCCACTCCTCCATGACGACATCACGGAGCTGTTGGATGTTAGAGACCTTGTTCTCCTCCACCTTCCGTTTGAGGATGCCCCACAGATGCTCAATAGGGTTTAGAGCTGGAGACATGCTTGGCCTGTCCATCACCTTTACCCTCTGCTTCTTTAACAAGGCAGTGGTCGTCTCAGAGGTAGTTTGGGGTCGTTATCATGTTGGAATACTGCCCTGCGGCCCAGTCTCTGAAGGAAGGGGATCATGCTCTGCTTCAGTATGTCACAGTACATGTTGGCATTCATGGTTCCCTCAATGAACTGTAGCTCCCCAGGGCTGGCAGCACTCATGCAGCCCCAGACCATGACACTCCCACCACCATGCTTGACTGTAGGCAAGACACACTTGTCTTTGTACTCCTCACCTGGTTTCCGCCACACACGCTTGACACCATCTAAACCAAATACGTTTATCTTGGTCTCATCAGACCACAGGACATGGTTCCAGTAATCCATGTCCTTAGCCTGTTGTCTTCAGCAAACTGTTTGCGGGCTTTCTTGTGCATCATATTTAGAAGAGGCTTCCTTCTTGGATGACAGCCATGCAGACCAATTTGATGCAGTGTGCGGCGTATGGTCTGAGCACTGACAGGCTGACCCCCCACCCATTCAACCTCTGCAGCAATGCTGGTAGCACTCATACCTCTTTTTACCAAAGACAACCTCTGGATATGACGCTGAGCACGTGCACTCAATTTCTTTGGCGAGGCCTGTTCTGAGTGGAACTTGTCCTGTTAAACCTCTGTATAGTCTTGGCCACCGTGCGGCAACTCAGTTTCAGGGTCTTGGCAATCTTCTTATAGCCTAGGCCATCTTTATGTTGAGAAACAATTCTTTTTTTCAGATCCTCAGAGAGTTCTTTGCCATGAGGTGCCATGTTGAACTTCCAGTGACCATTATGAGACAGTGAGAGCGATAACACCAAATTTAACACACCTGCTCCCCATTCATACCTGAGACCTTGTAACACTAACGAGTCACATGACACCGGGGAGGGGAAATGGCTAATTGTTCCCAATTTGGACATTTTCACTTAGGGGTGTACTCACTTTTGTTGCCAGCGATTTAGACATTAATGGCTGAGTTGAGTTATTTTGAGGGAACAGCAAGTTTACACTGTTATACAAGCTGTACATTCACTACTTTACATTGTAGCAAAGTGTCATTTCTTCAGTGTTGTCCCATGAAAAGATAGAATAAAATATTTACAAGAATGTGAGGGGTGTACTCACTTTTGAGAGATACTGTACCTCTAAATGATCCAAGTTTCATCCCTCCCATTTGTTTGACACATGCTAATTGCTTCCTTAGATAACAGGAAGCCAATCTTGTAGACCCTCCTTGTAGCTTTGATGAAAGGATGCTATGCCGTGCTTGTAAAATGGACAGATCGTAAGCTTTATTCCAGGTGGTTCTTGGAGTATTTATCATGTGATAAATATGCGCGCTGATCACGCCTGCTGTCACTGGAAAGCTCTGCTGTGCAGAGGCCAGGTTAACACTTCCAGAGCCAACGAAACCCAAGCATGAAAAGACAGGTCTGCCGGTGTACCTGCCACAGTTTAATGATATCATCTCATGTTTTGAAAACTAGCATTTAATCAAGCTTTCATCATCCTGTAATATATTGTGAACCCTCGTCCATGGGCTGTGCTGTAATTTTCTTGTGAATGCCACAAACTCCAAATGTGATTGTTTCTGCTTTAAAGTTTTCAAAGACCCGAGGCGCTGCAGTGATAAAATGTCAGAAGTCCTGAAATCTGTATTCTTGCAAACAAAGGGTGGGGATGGGGGCAAGACACTGGGAGAATTTTTTAATAAGAAAAACAGAAAGGTTAAAAAAAGTCATTGGGTTTATCTAACAGGTTATCATCACTTAAAGAGTAACTCCACTTTTGTGGGGAAAAAAAATAGCAAATAAAGAAAAAAATAATATAGCGTGTACAATTGCGATATAAGTCAAATTGTAATTGAATGTTATTTTAAAAATGACCTTTCCTTTTCACTCTGCAGCCCCTGTAATTTTCTATAAATGCAATGCAATATGGCTACCTGGAGTTGTTCTGTACACAGAATGTGTACTGACCACTCCCCAGAAACATCATTTCCTGCTTGTGTGGTTGGCTCACCAATTTTCCCAGAAGTCTGCTCAAGATACAAGTCTGATTTCGGGCATCCCCCTGCAACAAAAATGTCATTTTTGGTGAGATACTTTCAATAGGAACACGTCTAAAGGGATGCAGGCCCAGTAGATTTCCTCATTAGTGCTCTGCAGATGCCACAGCTGACTCATAATTATGAAATCACTCCCATTAGACCCACTCAGCACACAGGAACAAACCTCAGTATACCAATTTTAATAAAATAAAACTGTTCTCCTGCAGAGTGCGGCGGCATGAGCGAGCCGCCGTTTATAGACAGAGCCACTCTGCAGTAGTGAATGTACGCGACGCAGTCAGCAAGCGGTTAAAGTGATATTAAAGTCTTGTTTTTTTTTCTAAATAATAAACATGTTATACCTGCTCTGTGTAGTGGTTTTGCACAGAGCAGCTTGGATCCTTCTCTTCTTGGGTCCCTCGTCGGCACCCCTGGCCCCTCCCTGTTTCTGGGTGCCCCCACACCAAGCAGCTTGCTATGGGGGCACCCAAGCAGGAACGCTTCTGAGCCGCGGCTCTGTGTGTTCATGCACACATGGAGCCGTGGCTTCACTCCACTCCCTCCATCTTCTGATTGACTCACTGGCTGTGATTGACAGCAGTGTGAGCCAATGGCTACCACTGCTGGCAACAGCCAGTCAGGAGTGCAAGTCCCAAGACAGCCAAGGCTCTCTTGGACATGGCTGGATCGAGAGGGGTCTCAGGTAAGAATTAGGTGGGGCTGGGGAGGCTGCTGCACACAAAAGGATTTTTACCTTCATGCATAGAATATAAATAAAAAAGCTTGTGCCTTTACAACCACTTTAACAAAGAATGTGCTGTACTTAGAATACAGTAGTCAGGAGTAAGAAATGTAGAACAAAGTGAGGGGAATTTATCAAAACTGGTGCAGTCAGAATTTGCAACAGCTGTGCATGGCAACCAATCATCTTCCATCTTCAGCTTGTTCAGATTTAATAATGAAAGCTATGAGCTGATTGGTTGCCATGCACGGCTGCTCCAAATTCTGTCTGCTCTAGTTTTGATAAATCCCCCTAAGGGCTCATTCAGACAGGCACTGAGACGGGTCCAGTATGCTGAGCCACTTTTTGCTGCATCTGCATCCACCAGAGAGCTTCACCTATAGTGGGTGTACAGATCTGAATGCAGACACTGTGCGTTTGGATACATGCATCCCTTCCTGTCTGCATGTCAAATTTTGACATTCGACTATGCCCATGCAGCTGCTGCATCCCAATTGACTTTGACTGGACTGCCTGCACAGGGATGCACAGAACACCAAGTAATTCCACGTGGTACACGGCCATCTCACTGGGAATGGACGCATATACTCTATGTGAATGAGGCCTAAGTGACATATGGACTGGATAGCAGGAAAGAGGAAATGTTGGGTAATTGAAAGAGAAGCAGGGGAATTTTATTTATGAAGCATACTTACCTAGGTAAGGTGCATCTGTCCCCCGCCGGCTCTAAAGCTGAGAATCAAGTAATCAAACCGCTGATCATTCAGTTCTTAGTGCTCCCTGAGCAGAGTGCTGGCTGCTGTCAGTCTTTGGCTCTGCTCTGCCCCATCGGTGCTCACTGAAACACTGGGCTGTGGAGGGGGCGGGAGTGGCCGGCTCAGGCTCTTAGCGGCTCGCTGAGAGGTTGAGCTGGATGCTGGTCCAGGCATGTGAGTGGATCCCAACCATATGGTTGCAATCTTTCCCCAGCCCTGACTGACTCTGTGACATCAGCCGAGAGTGGGCTTAAGTCCGCTGTAAGACAAGAGGGTCAATGAGATCTGGTAAGTAGGGACCTGAACCCTTTGTTCATACACAGTGGTGTCGGCACGTTGGAAGCACAAGCACTTTTAAGAAGATTTTTTATGCACGTTCACTTTACTGGATTTGAAACACTCATAATAATAAGTTACCATGAACTGGACTGCACAGTAGTTTTGGGAGCACAAATATTATCGCATTACTTAGCATTAATTTGGTTGGGAATTACTGCTATGTAAAGTATTTGATTCATTGCACAGTGCAATTTATGAGTTACATGTAGTGTACAATGCTTATATGAATTTATGTTATTGATTATTCACAAGTCTATGGGCCCCATTGCAATAGAGCACTTGCACTTTTTAGGGTCGTATTGCACTTTGGTTTAATTCATTGCACATTATCACAGGTGTAGTGCTGTATACACAACACATACTTTTAGGAGGATCCACGCTTAGTATCCAACCTAGCAAGCGCTGTTGGCACGGGATATTCCCAGTGCATAGAAAAACTATCATTCTCCCTTTGTAAGGTTAAAACAGCTGCTGCTTCCAGGTTGAATTAACTGTGGCGCGAGAGTCTTTAGTATAAACTTCATTAAAAAATAGTGCCTGTTACTTTATTTCACTGCAGTGCGGTGCAATTCGAAAATTATGACATCCATTTTTCAGCATTTTAGTGTGTTTTGATGGGTTGTCAGCATGCATTAAGCATAGCTCCCAACTGTCCCTGATTTCAAGGGACGATCCCTGATTTGGAGCAAAGTCCCTCTTTCCTCCGCATTTGTTTCTCATTTTGGTCTGATCTTTATAGTTGTATATAAAATCCCAGTGCTAAACATTTCATCCACAATTTAAATTGTTGCATTTGTAAATTTCAAAAGCCAATATAAAGGAATAGTAGTGGTATAAAAAAGGACTTATGGGTTTAACTGATATTTTTTTGTTTAATTCTCCTTTATGGGGGTGTAGCAGGGGGTGTGTCCTATGCCTACATACTTTTACTATTAGGTGTCCCTCGTTCCCAGCTCAAAAAGTTGGGAGGTATGCCTTAAGATCTCTTGGACAATGGTTGCTAAAATGGTTGTAAATCCTCGCTTTTTTTAAATAAAAATAACAAACATGCCTATACTTACCTGCTCTGTGTAATGTTTTTGCACAGAGCAGCTCCGATCCTCTTCTTCTGGGGTGTCCCGCCGGTGCTGCAAGCTCCTCCTATTCAACGGGTGCCCCCACTGAAAGCCGCTTTCCATGTGGGGCACCCATACGGGCTCGCTCCCGAGTTCTGCTGTTGCGTCCATTGACACAGACAGCAGGACTCTGCCTCGTCCCCCACTCCCGTGTTACAGCCTTTGATTGACAGCAGTGGGAACAAATGGCTCCTGCTGATATAAATCTGTCCAATAAGGAGAGTGACAGCGGCTGGAGCCACTGCACTCCTGCACATTGCTGGATCGGACTGAGGTAAGTAAAAAGGGGGGGGGGGGGAGAGCTGCAGCACAAAATGCATTAAAGTACAACTAAAGGCAACATACATATTTTAGTAAATCCTCATATAAAGACCTGAAATTTGCAAATGGTACTAAGCATAATAACTGAAATGATTATTTTCCTACCATATACTGCAATTCTGGTCTATAATCCCCTCCAGCAGCCCTCCTCTGGTGTATACAAGTAATGATGATGGGAGGAGTTGAGCAGGGCTCAGATGTAATTTCCTGTCAGTGAAATAGCTTGTCTATCTATCAGTCCTCCAAGCCTTCTATGATGCTCTGTCTATTTTACATAACACACACCCATCTGTCAATCAATAGCTGGGTGTGTGCTATGTAAAACAGCCACAAGACATTGCAGACAAGCTAGGTCTAAAGCAGTGGGCGGGCAAAGGAGGGACATAGATGGGAGTGGGCGGGACTTCACATGCCTAATCAGGATTCTGTGTAGAATGAAATCCCTCAGCTTCCCATGTGATGCAAGACCCCTCTCCCACTGATGTCAGGACGTTTTTTGTAGAGAGAATAGACGCAAATGGATAAAACACGAGTTCAACACAGGCAATTCGAAAACCAGGAAATAAAGTTGTCACTTCACTAAAGGAAGTGCACATAAGAGCAGGGGACAAGGTAGATATCTCAACATCCTTACTGCTTTTTGCAAAACAATCAGTGACATGTTTAACAGACTGTATAGGTACATAATATATTGATTTCTTCATTTTGACCATAGTTCTACTTTAACCCCTTCCACACCGCGCACAGTATATTAACTGGGGCGGTGTGGACGTGTCCCGCGAATCGGCGTAAATAGGAGGCGATAGCAGGCATGGCTAAGGAGCGCAGTCGCGGCGGTCCCATTTGTTGCAGGACTGTTCAATCTACATGAATAGACCAATGGATTTTGGTCTATTCATGTTGATCGTCCGGCAAATGGGATTCCTTCCCCTGCCTTTGAAATGTAAACACAGGCAGGGGAAGTGATGTCATTTCCCCTCTCTGCTTTCTTTTCCGTTGCAGAGAGGAGAGAGAGACATCTAGAAACGTGAGTTGCACCAACAGCACACTGACGCCAGGACAGTTAGGCACATTTAACCCACTGATAGCCCCCAGTTAACCCCTTCACTCCCCATCACCCTCCGTGGCAGTGTCATATAGTGCAGCGATCTGATTTTTACTGACACAGGCTCTGACAAGCAGGTGCACTTGTTTGCCTGTGAGCCTCACTAGTGTACCTATAAATTTAGAGGCTAAATCCGTGGTACACTAGTGAAGAGGCCTACGCGATGGTGAGTATGACAGATGAGAGCGATAGGAAAGACTCACTGTCAGATTCAGACTCACCAATCGAGTTAGTATTCAACAGCGGCTCCATGACAGATAGCTCAGATGACTGGGTGGTCCCTGCTAAGGTCAGGCGTACCAGATCCCGTTTAGCTGTCGCTGAGGTGCATGAACCTCGTATGCAGCAGAGACCAAGTACTAGCGCCGCTACTCCTTCTGGTGACCTGGCAAGCACCAGCGGCATAGTACATCTTGGTCAAACAACCAGCATTGCAGTAACACTTGGTGACGTGGCGAGTCCCATAAGTGCAGTTCAAGCTGGTGTGGCTAGCACAAGTAATGTCCCACAGTCACGAAGACGAAGAACACAGGCCCGCAGAACCCATAGTTCCCTTTCTGACGCGTTTGCAAACCCTGATTGGCAACCCACCACTAATGGAGCACCCGTACTTCCCCCATTCACTGCCCAACCCGGAATTCGTGTGAATACAGTTGATTTTAGGGCCATTGATTTTTTTTTCGCTGTATTTCACCGAAGATCTCTATAGATCTATTGTGGACCAAAGCAATTTATATGCTGGTCAATACATCGCCACTAATCCCTATTTGTCACTTGCCAGAGATTGGAAACCAATTACGGTTTCCGAATTTAAGACCTTTCTGGGCCTTACCCTCAACATGGGCATACATAAACTACCTGAATTGTGGTTATATTGGTCCACTGACTCAATTCATCACATGTATGTCTACTCTGCTTCCATGGCCAGGGCACGATACGAGCAGATTCTTCAGTTCATGCACTTCAGTGACAATCAACTCGGTGGTCCATATGGGGACCCTGAATATGACCGGCTCTACAAAATTCGGTCCCTCATAAACCACTTCAACCAGACGTTCACAGCACATTTTATTCCCAACCAAGTTGTGTGCGTGGACGAGTCCCTGATTAAATTTTCTGGCCGTCTTGCTTTCAAACAGTGCGCCCCCAACAAGCGTGCCAGATACGGGGTCAAGTTGTATAAGCTCTGTGACAGGGCCACAGGCTATACATGTAGTTTTATGGTTTATGAGGGCAAAGATAGCCAAGTAGAGCGGGAAGGATGCCCAGACTACATGGGGAGTGCTGGCAAAATTGTGTGGAGCTTGGTGTCACCCTTATTCGGAAAGTTGTACCATTTGTACGTGGACAATTACTACACAAGCATGCCACTTTTTAGTCACTTACTTGATCACCAAATTGGCACATGTGGCACCGTGCGACCTAATCGCCGGGGCTTCCCCCAACGGCTGGTAGATTCCCGACTTAGTCGGGGGGAGAGAGCCTGCTTGAGATGTGGTAATTTGCTCGCGATGAAGTTGAGGGATACAAAGAATGTTTTTGTTCTTTCCTCCATTCATGCAGACACGGCTGTCCAAATTAGAAGGGCGACTGGTGTTGTGGAGAAACCCCTCTCTGTCCAAGAATATAACCTTAATATGGGAGGGGTGGACCTCAAGGACCAGTTATTGGCGCCGTACTTAATTGCCCATAAGTCCAGACGCTGGTACAAAAAAGTGTCTGTCTACTTATTTCATTTGGCTTTGCTGAACGTTTTTGTGCTAAGTGTCAAGACGGACTGGACCTCTCCTTCAGTTCCAAGAAGAGACCATCAGAGCCCTTCTGTATCCAGATGGCTCTGCACCCCATGTTCCCAATCCAAATGCAGTGAGCCGGCTGCATGGACGGCATTATCCACATGCCATCCCTGGTACCCCTACCCAATACCCGATACCCCCAAAAAAGATGTTGTGTCTGCCCATGACGCGGATACAGGCGTTACACCCGATATTATTGCTCCATCTGTCTGGGCCAGCCTGGTCTCTGCATCGGTGACTGTTTCGATCGCTACCATTCATTAGTTGAGTATTAGCGTAGGGAACAGCACTACATAGAAATAGGACACACTTTCACAGAGTCTGCAAAGATGTCACCACATTTTTGGAGACCCTAACCTTTACTGTTCATTGTTTGTTATTAAAAAAAAAAGCGTACCAAAAAAAAAAAAAGTTATAAAGACCAAAAAAATTTAAAAAAATAAAAACCAAAAAACAGTTGTACGTTTCTTGTTTTTCTATCTCTATTTTCACTCTATTCTCTTTCTATTGCTCTCTCTCTCTATTGTTGTTTATGCATATCTGTAATGTTTTGTTGCGGTTTATTATAGTGGTTTTTTTTTTTGCAGGTATGCAATGTTTTTATGTAATGTTTAATTATTTTTTTTATTCTTAGCAGGAATATTATTTTTATGTGTTACTGTTTTTATTAATCTTCATTCGATTTTCAGGTATGCCAGCTGCATCGCTGATTTATTTAGGGTGACAGCAATAGCGTTTGCTCCCACCATATATAAAGCAGCGACTCCAGCGCTGTTGGCGGTGATTTCACCACCACAGTAAAAAAAAGAGCAAATATACCGGAGCATAGGGGCAGTGGGTGGAAATTGGGGCGGATTGCCCCTATACTCTGGTATATATTTTTAAAAAAGTGGCTATGCCCACCATTAGAAGTGGGAGGGTCAAGAGAGGTTTCCCAATGGTGGGCATACCCACCGATTGATTCTTTTTTTTTCATTTAACCCACAGGCTGCATGAAAAAAAAGAACAATATATGCCCAACAAGGACCAGTGACATACTAGTATGTTGCTGGTCTTCTCAGGCTCTCCTGTCCCAACGGGGAATGTGAGAATGCAGCTGGTGGTTCTGCCAGCTTACCATAGAGCTGATTGAAGACTAGAATGGCTCCAATCATCTCCATGGCCTAAGAAACCGGAGGCTATAAGCATTTTGTGACTTCGGTTTTGCCAGATATAAACAGCGCCATTGGGAAATTGGGGAAGCATCTTATCAAACCGATTTTGGTGTGGTCTGATGCTTTAAGGGCTGGGGAAAGATCTAGAGTTTAGTAGACCCCAAATTTAAAAAACAATTATATGCGACAATACCTATTTTTATCATAGGGGATATTTAAAATCCCTGTGATGAAAATAAAAATGAAAGGGACAGTGTAAAAATAAAATAAAAAGCAAAATGGATAATTAAAAAAAAAAGCACTCCTGCCCCCCCCCCCCCCCAAAGGTGGACGCAAGCGTCAGTCTCGTGTCGTATGTAAACAACAATTTCACCATGCATGTGAGGTATCACCGCGAACGGCAGATCGAGGGAAGTAATTCTACCAGTAGACCTCCTCTGCAGATCTAAAGTGGTAACCTGTAAAGGCTTTTAAAAGCTTTTAAAAATGTATAAAGTTTGTCGCCGCTTCGCGGGTGTGTGTTATTTTTAAAGCATGTCATGTTTGGTGTCTATGCACTCGATGTGAGATCAACTTTTATATTTCACCAAACATTTGGGCAAAATAGTATGTTTTTGAGCATTAAAATTCAAAAAAACTTTTTTTTCCCCAAAAATTGCGTTTGAAAAATCGCTGCGCAAATACTTTGTGAAAAAAAATTGTAACACCCACTATTTAAATCTGTAGGGCCTCTGCTTTAAAAAATATATAATGTTTGGGGGTTCAAAGTAATTTTCTAGCAAAAAAAATGATTTTTTCATGTAAACAAAAAGTGTCAGAAAAGACAAGTGGTTAGAAGAGTGGGTGATGTTGGGCATAAAATGCCAGGACAGTTCAAACCCCCCCAAATTACACCATTTTGGAAAGTAGGCACCCAAGCTATTTTCTGAGAAGCATGTTGAGTCCATGGAATATTTTATTTTTTTGTCATAAGTGATGGAAAAATGACAAAAAAAAAAATTACACAAAGTTGTCACTGAAATGATATATTGCTCACCCATGCCATGGGTATGTGTGGAATCACACCCCAAAATACATTCTGCTGCTTTTCCTGAGTACGGGGATACCCCATGTGTGAGACTTTCTCTGAGTCTATCCACGTACGGGACCCCGAAAACCAATCACCCCCTTCAAGATTTCTAAGGGCGAAAATTTATGCCTTCACTCCTCACTACCCATCCAGGTTTTGGAGGCCATGAAATGCCCAGATAGCAAAAAAAAAAAAAGCCAAATGACTCCATTTTGGAAAGTAGACACCCCAAGCTATCTGCTGAGAGGCATGTTGAGTCCATGAAACATTTTATATTTTGCCACAAGTTTCGGGGAAATTACAATTTTTATTTATTTTTATTTTTTATTTTTTTTACACAAAGTTGTCACCATTTTGGAAAGTAGACACCCCAAGCTATTTTCTGAGAGGCATGTTGAGTCCTTGGAATATTTTATTTTTTTGTCATAAGTGATGGAAAAATGACAAAAAAAAATAAAAATTACACAAAGTTGTCACGGAAATGATATATTGCTCACACATGCCATGGCTATATGTGGAATTACACCCCAAAATACATTCTGCTGCTTCTCCTGAGTATGGAGATACCCCATGTGTGAGACTTTTTGGGAGCCTATCCGTGTACAGAACCCCGAAAACCAATCACCGCCTTCAGGATTTCTAAGGGCATAAAATGGTGATTTTACTCCTCAGTACCCATCACGGTTTTGGAGGCCCTGAAATGTAAAGGTAGCACAAACCCCCCCCCCCAAATGACCCCATTTTGGAAAGCAGACACCCCAAGGTATTTGCTAAGAGGCATGGTGCATATTTTGCAGCTCTCATTTGTTTTGGAAAATGAAGAAATAAACAGATTTCTTTTTTTACTTTTCTCAAATTTCAAAACTTTGTGACAAAAAGTGAGATCTGCAAAATACTCAACATGCCTCTCAGCAAATACCTTGGGGTGTCTACTTTCCAAAATGGGGTCATTTGGGATGGGGGGGGTTGTGCTATCTGGGCATTCCATGGCCTCCAAAACTGTGATAGGGAGTGAGGAGTAAAATCGCCTTTTTATGCACTTAGAAAGCCTGAAGGCGGTGATTGGGTTTTGGGGTCCCGTACACGGCTAGACTGCCAGAAAGTCTCACATATGTGGTATCCCTGTATTTAGAAGAAGCAGCAGAATGTATTTTGGGGTGCAATATCACATATACCCATGCCATGTTCAAGTAACATATCATTTAGTGACAACTTTGTGAAAAATAAATAAATTGTAATTTCCCAGAAACTTGTGGCAAAATATAAAATATTCCGTGGACTCAACATGCCTCTTAGCAGATAGCTTGGGGTGTCTACTTTCCAAAATGGGGTCATTTGGGGGGGGGGGGTTGTGCTATCTGGGCATTTCATGGCCTCCAAAACTGAGATAGGTAGTGTGGGGTGAAGGCATACATTTTTGCCCTTAGAAATCCTGAAGGCGGTGATTGGTTTTCAGGGTTTTGTACGCGGATAGGCTCCCAAAAAGTCTCACACATGGGGTATCCCCATACTTAGGAGAAGCAGCAGAATTAATTTTGGGGTGTAATTCCACACATACCCATGGCATGGGTGAGCAATATATCATTTCAGTGACAACTTTGTGTAATTTCTTTTTTTTTTGGTAATTTTTCAATCACTTATGACAAAAATATAAAATATTCCATGGACTCAACATGCCTCTCAGCAGATAGCTTGGGGTGTCTACTTTCCAAAATGGGGTCATTTGGGGGGGGGGTTGTGCTACCTTGACATTTCAGGGCCTCCAAAACCGTGATGAGGACTGAGGTACTGAGGAGTAAAATCACCATTTTATGCCCTTAGATATCCTGAAGGTGGTGATTGGTTTTCGGGGTCCCGTATGCGGATAGGCTCCCAAAAAGTCTGACACATGGGGTATCCCCGTACTCAGGAGAAGCAGCAGAATTAATTTTGGGGTGTAATTCCACACATACTGATGGCACATGTGAGCAATATATCATTTCAGTGACAACTTTATGTAATTTTTTTTTGGTCATCTTTCAATCACTTATGACAAAAAAATAAAATATTCAATGGGCTCAAAATGCCTCTCAGCAAATTCCTTGGGGTGTTTACTTTTCAAAATGGGCTCATATGGGGAGGTTTTGTACTGCCCCTCCATTTTAGCACCTCAGGAAATGAGATAGGCAGTCATAAAATAAAAGCTGCGGAAATTCCAGAAAATGTACCCTAGTTTGTAGATGCTATAACTTTTGCGCAAACCAGTAAATATACGCTAATTGACTTTTTTTTTTACCTGATACATGTGGCTAAATGCATTTTGGCAAACATTTACGACTAAAATTTAGTTTATTGTATTTTTGTAATAACATAAAGTTGAAAATATAATTTTTTTTTCAAAATTTTCGTCCTTTTTTTGTTTATTTTGCAAAAAATAAAAAGCGCAGCGGTGAACAAATACCACCAAAGGAAAGCTCTGTGGGGAAAAAAGATGCAAATTTCCTTTGGGTACTGCACTGCATGACCGCGCAATTACCAGTTAAAGCAGCGCAGTGCCAAATTGAAAAAAAGGGCTCCGGTCCCAAAGCTGGAAATCCTTCCGGGGCTGAAGTGGTTAAGGCGAAAAACCTTAAGGCTTTACAACCACTGTAACTCCATCCACTCCAAATCCTGGATTCAACACTGCACAAAGGAAATGCACATTGGCGCAAGAACACACCTATCTAATGCTACAAGAAAACGCACCTCTATGCACACGTATGAATATCTAAATGGGCCCTTGGTTTATGAAAAGGATTGTTCTTCTAAACCTGCACTGGAGTTCTGTGGCCACTTTAGATGCAAACAGTTGCTTAGCAGAGTCATTACATGAAGGCCTTTGAGTTGCATGCCTAATCAGAAAGACTGAAACGCTCGCCAACTTTCCCCATGAATAAGCGGTGACCTCTTGGTTCCTTCGTGTTTTTTCTCTCCTCTGTTTCCATGCCAGTGTTTCCTTCTTTCTGTGCTTGTCTATCTAAACTTCCTCCCTGTAGGGATGGCGGATTCCTGTACCTGCTTTGTGTGCTGTGTCCATGGCTGGACTTCCTCTGTGTAGCGCGTTTGATGAATGCTCGCCATCCCTGCGTGCATGAACCCCTCTCTGAGTTCCCTCTAGCACTTTGTCTGGCGAGACGTTCTGATGTGTACACAAACAAACATTTGTGCGCTATGACATCTAATACTCACATGGGTTCAATGATCTCTTTATTCCGTCTCTCTCGGGGGAATAGATTATACCGGCGCTTCTATTTATTTTTGCTTTTATATTACCTCACTTGACTTTTTTTTTAGTACTATCAAAACAAGCGGCTTCCCTGCGACCTTCCACAAGGGATCCATCACTAAATAGCAACCCTGTTTTGCGTCACTGTAGTGGAAGACCTCAAGAAGATTGTGTAAAAGCTCTGCTAGTGCTTCTATGCGAGATGACAAAGGTGCAAAATCCTTCTTAATGTTATATTTCCCCCATAACGTAACCCGTACATGAGCTGCAATGTTTGAATAGCTGGCAGTGGGAGTGGCTGGAGTGGCATCTGTGATTAAATAGCATTATGATTTGTCAGGACCGCCGATATGTGGGAGGAACCAGCCCATCGTTGACACTTGCACATGGTACGGTACATACTTCTGACACTTACACTCTGTACATTACATACTCCTCACACTTGTACATTACATACTCCTGACACCTACACTCTGTACATTACATACTCCTGACACTTGTACATTACTTACTCCTGACACTTGTACATTACATACTCCTCACACTTGTACATTACATACTCCTCACACTTGTACATTACATACTCCTCACACTTGTACATTACATACTCCTGACACCTAAACTCTGTACATTACATACTCCTCACACTTGTACATTACATACTCCTCACACTTGTACATTACATACTCCTGACACCTACACTCTGTACATTACATACTCCTGACACTTGTACATTACATACTCCTGACACTTGTACATTACATACTCCTGACACCTACACTCTGTACATTACATACTCCTGACACCTACACTCTGTACATTACATACTCCTGACACTTGCACATCACATACTCCTGACACCTACGCTCTGTACATTACATACTCCTCACACTTGTACATTACATAATCCTGACACCTACACTCTGTACATTACATACTCCTGACACTTGTACATTACATACTCCTGACACTTGTACATTACATACTCCTGACACCTACACTCTGTAAATTACATATTCCTGACACCTACACTCTGTACATTACATACTCTTGACACTTGCAATGTGTACATTACATACTCCTGACACTTGCACTGTGTTCATTGCATACTCCTGACACTTGCACTGTGTACATTACATATTCCTGACACCTACACTCTGTACATTACATATCGCTGACACCTGCACTGTGTACATTACAGTGGCGGCTGGTGAAGTTTTAGGATGGGGGCGCCATGTCCCACCCTTCCTTTTTGACCCCTCCTACTTCCAATAAGCCACACCCCTTATAGAATCCACCAACTCTGTCCCCTGTATTCCACATATTGTGTCAGGAGTACACAGCTCAGCATCACAGGACACGGTATACAGTTCAGCATCACAAGACACAGTATACAGCTCAGCATCACAGGACACAGTATACAGCTCAGCATCACAGGACACAGTATACAGCTCAGCCTCACAGGACACAGTATACAGCCCAGCATCACAGGACACAGTATACAGCTCAGCATCACAGGACACAGTATACAGCCCCAGAATCACAGGACACGGTATACAGCTCAGCCTCACAGGACACAGTATACAGCTCAGCATCACAGGACACAGTATACAGCTCAGCATTACAGGATACAGTATACAGCTCAGCATCACAGGACACAGTATACAGCTCAGCATCACAGGGCACAGTATACAGCCTCAGCATCACAGGTGGGGTAAATTGCAGCCAATATCACAGGTGGGGGTAAATTGCAGCCAATATCACAGGTGGGGGCACGTATGCAGCCAATAACACAGGTGGGGGCACTTATTCAGCCAATAACACAGTTGGGGGCACTTATGCAGCCAATAACACAGG
>BLSH010389339.1:1611786-1630509 GCA_018402905.1 Glandirana rugosa
TTGGGAGGCGCCCCCCCCCCCCCGAGGATGCCACCCCCCCTTTGCCTGCAGTTAGTTGGTGGCTGCGCCCCTGGCCGCTACTTCCTTCCTCCACAAGAAGAAAAAAGTGTGAGTGGGCAGCGGCCGTCTGCCATTTTGAATGTACGTTAGGGTGACCTGGGGGGCAATTGCCACCCTGCCCCCCAGCCCTCCCCTGGGTGGACGGAGTATTGTGGAAAATCCAAAATTCTACAGTCGTCACTGGAAAATAAGTAGAGGGCAAACTTTTCTCAATTTGATGGCAGTTCCTCTCATTTCATGTTACGTCTACAGGGCAGAAATTGAAGGCACATCCCTGAACATTTTAACTCTTCCCTACTCTATTCAAAATGAAAAATAAGGGTTTTGGCTTTAGATTTGCTGTATTTTAAAGTAGATGTAAGCGCATTTGCTAAAATCTCATTTAACTTTTTACATGTTAGTGGAATTACAAATGTAAATTTTAATCTTTTTAAATCTGCAGCTTTTAATAAAATAATGTCTGGTTATCCTCCAACAAAGGTCCTTATTCAGGCACTCCCTGTTGTAGGGTGACAACAGTGTGCCCTGTCTTCCAATTGGGCCCCAGTGTTGTCATTCTATCACATGGGCTTCATATGGACTTCATGAAAGTGGGCATTACAACACACATCATACAGGCAAGTCCACTGATTTACCATCAGGAAACCCAGTCTGAGAATTGCCATGCATCCATCCTTTGAGTTCATATAGACAGCAATGGCCGTGGGGCTGCAGGAGAACAGCAACACAGGGTGCAGACAGGAACGTATTTTAAATAAAAATAGTTCAACTAGGGTTTACTACTTCATTCTTTTTTTTTTCTTCCTGAAGACAGTGACACTAGTTTGTAAATTAATAAAGATGTCACTCCTTCCTCCCCCCATCCTTGTCATTGTGCTCTTCTAGTGACCGTGCTTTCCTGAACAAGGTCCTTGTCCCCACAATGGTACGGGACTCTGTGTGGCTCTCTGCAAGCACCTTTGAAAAGGCCTTTGGCACAGCGAGGCTTTTAAGATGCTTGTCAAAGGCCTTGAGGCTATTCATGCAGAATAGGCTGAGAAAGCGTCTGAATTCAGCCTCGGTGGCAGTGGGCCCTGTCCAAACAAGAAAGCCCACATGAGGTGAGGGCCTGCTGGTAGGCGACTCCATCTTAAGGCATGCTGCTAACTGGCCTCCATGTGCCATACTGAGGGCATGCTTCCAGCAGGCTATATGGGGTCTGTTTTCCTGAGGGCACTGAAGGAGTGCATTGCTCAGCTGCTCCATGTCATAAATACACATTAGGACCACAATCAGCATACAAAGAAAGACTATGGGCTTCATGGAAAAAGAGCAGATAAGAAACTTTTATTCCACAAATGCCAGTTTTGAGGATGAGTTTCAGTCTGAATTCCTATTATTGGACAGTACCTATTTCTGGCACTCGGAAATGACCCAATATGCAGCAACCAACAAGTAACAGTAAGGCTGTTCTTCTTCCAGGTAAGTTCATATACAGTGTTCAATGTACATGGATCAAATGGGTTAAAAGCCAAATGGAGTTCTGGAGGGGCAGTTGAGGAGCAAATTTATGGCTTCTTGAGAACCCAGTGTCCCAATTATCCAACATTAATGTCCTCAAACTGACAAGATTAGAAATAAGACAGCCAATAGACATTTCAAATTTTTTTTTGTTCAAATTGTTAAAAAGAAAAAAAAAAGGACTTGATTCTCCTATTCACACATTCAAAATAGATGGGGGAATCCTACCCGCTGAGCTATTGTATATACACTGATCAGCGTCGCCAGCTGTAGCTGGTGGTGCTGATCATGTGGAAATTTTCCAGCAGGGTGGATGTAGAGAAGTCGATTAGTAGAACAACTTCTTTACAAGACCCTGCCCACACATGACTCAAAATTCAGCTGAATTTCAATCAGGGGAGGGCTGGGCCAGGGGGCAGGGTGGCAATTGCCCCCCAGGCCACCCCAACTTACATTCGAAATGGCTGGCAGCCATTGCCCGCTGACGATATTTCTTTTTGTGGCTGTATTAATGCATTATTTTTGTTAAACCTCCTTTGTTGCTATTAACATTAAATTATGTTACAGCATTGTATCATATTTGTCTTGCTTCATAACATTAATACCCATTATAAAACCCGGTGGGCATGGATGGTGAGCTGATTTGGTGGCTCAACGGGCCACTTGACTGGACTTGCCCCCCAGGCCTAAGGCTGCCAGCTCTCCCCTGATTTCAATCCATGTGTGGCTGGCTTAGGTCCCACAAACTTCCCCGATAAACAGTTTATTGAACATTACAAAGGAACTGGGGGTGCATGTCTCCATAATTTGGCTTGGCGTTCTAAGAGGAAGTTGGTATGAGACGCTGAACCAAAACTTCATTCAGGCAGCAGTGCTTGGGCTTGATGTCTAGACCTCAGCAGCTCTACCACAAAGCAATGGCCTTCACTGAGAAATCCAGGTGAAATCAACAAAACAGAGTGCCAGTTCATGTTATCTATTGCAGATAAAATTGAGGCACATGAAAGATAAAGGGTAGCCAACACAGGGGGTCAGCTATCATAAAAAAAATGTTTGTGAAAGAATTATGCAGTCATAATGGTTTTGCACTGTGCGATTCATTCACAGATGTTTTCATTTACGATCGATGCTCCTCTCTGAACGTAGGGGTTTTTAGTTAGGGTCCTACAGAGAGCTTTGTCTTTGCCAATTTAAGCCCTGATAAAGGAGGGTTGTTTGGCTCCAAAATGCGTTGAATCATTTTTATCTTTCACATGTCCCAGATTTATCAGCACTTAATAAATATGGACTCCTAAAGTATAACTAAAGGCAAACTTTTTATTTTTTATTTATTTATTATTACCTGCAAAGTGTTTTGTAGTCAATTTTGTAGCTCTAAAAAACATATTTTAGGCCCTGAAAAGGTAAAAGTATAAAGAGTTGGGGTTGTAGGATGAGGTTGAGGTCTTACCTTGGCGGTTTACTGTTGGGTGGTAGGGTGGAGCTGGGGACTCTTAGGAAGATCATTTCTGAATGGTCGAAAGAGAGAGAAGTCATTCCAGGCTCCTCTTTTGAGGGATCGGGTGGCAGTTTGATGGTCACAGAAGCTTAACAGGTTAGGGGGCCTTTGGGGATTTATGGAAGAGTTGGGTTTGCTTTAAAATGGGGGCCCATCTGGTGGTATGGAGCTTCCTTTTCCTTTCCTTGGTAATGTTTCGGTTTGTTTCCTTGGAGGAAGTAAGCATTACTACATTTGGAACCATAATCAAGCCAGTGGAAAGAAGCTGGGGAAAAGGGGATCTTAGTCAAACCCCCAGGCCAGTGAACACCCTAAGACCCTCCCTTGTAACAGTTGCCAACAGTTGTAACATTATTTTATGTTGATAGGGTTATTTGTTGGTTTTTATTTTATAGAATTTTTAATTGTGAAGAAAGGACTGCCATGGCCAGTTTAAAACCACGTTGCTCAGTTTGAGTCATTATTTGGGTTCAGCAGTGGAAGGGACAAAAATTGAGGGTCATGCATTTTAAATACAACCAACATAAATACTTGAGTTTGGCCTTATATCAGCTTCCTACAGCCAACCGAAATGCGCAGCTCAGTTGGGTAAAGGAAGAGTAAGCATTGTGAGCCAGCCAAGCTTAACTGCAGTGCTTTCAGTCTAATAACACAAGGACTTTTTCTGGGACAAACTGTTACAAATCCCATTATGTTCTTGGGCAATCAACATTCCATGGTGATTGGATAAAGGTGACTGAGTTACCGGTGTAGCTATGAGTATGAGGTATGTTTCTGCTACTCATTAGAACTAAGGGAGCTACTCAGATGAGTAGCAAAACATTAAAGGGCAAGTCCAGTTGACTGTGGCTAAAAACTACAAGCTAACACTGAAAACTTGCTGACAGTAGGAGAGATGATCACCTAGTTTTTTTGGGGGTCCATGTTGCACTGGGGATCCTGTAGCTGGTGAGAGTTTGCCAAAGGCGGAATCATTATGGAGGACACAGCAGGGAGTAAAAACACTCACCTGCTTGCATGTGTTGCTTTCTTGCTGGCTGGAGGAGCAAGACAGTACTCTCCCATCAGGTTTTGCAATACTTTCACAGTTAAGGAGCAACACATAGCAGATATGTGTCCTCCTTACATTTTCTTGCAATCATGTCGCTGGCAAAAATTAGCAACAGGATTTCTAGTGTGACATGGGCCTTAATACTTTCTCACTGTCCAATAAGCAAGTTAGGGGACATCCCTGATGCGAAACGCGTAGGGGTCTTGGCCTGGACAGAGTCTGGGCTGAGGATGCTTTTACTATTAGAAACCATTGGGTTTTGCTGAATGTGGGACATTCCCTTTTTACGAGTTAGTGTATATGTTGTGATCAAACAGGATAAAGTGAGGCTACTGGTCTGGTTATGATATGGCAGGGGTGCCTGGATCACGGAACTGGCTGATCAGAATCACAAGTCTTTGGGAAGATAGAACTGTATGCATATACAGTATCTCACAAAAGTGAGCACACCCCTCACATTTTTTGCAAATATTTTGTTTTCTTTTCATGTGACACTGAAGAAATGACACTTTGCTACGATGTAAAGTAGTAAGTGTACAGCTTGTATAACAGCGTAAATTTGCTGTCCCCTCAAAATAACTCAACACACAGCCATTAATGTCTAAACTTCTGGCAACAAAAGTGAGTACACCCCTAAGGAAAAATGTCCAAATTGGGCCCAATTAGCCATTTTCCCTCCCCGGGGTCATGTAACTCATTAGTATTACAAGGTCTCGGGTGTGAATGGGGAGCAGGTATGTTAAATTTGGTGTTATCGCTCTCACTCTCTCATACTGG
Source organism: Glandirana rugosa (assembly GCA_018402905.1). Classification (NCBI taxonomy): domain Eukaryota; kingdom Metazoa; phylum Chordata; class Amphibia; order Anura; family Ranidae; genus Glandirana; species Glandirana rugosa. Next base: position 1,616,673 of record BLSH010389339.1, read on the forward strand.
TCACTGGAAGTTCAACATGGCACCTCATGGCAAATAACTCTCTGAGGATCTGAAAAAAATAATTGTTGCTCAGACCCTGAAACTGAGCTGCAGCACGGTGGCCAAGACCATACAGCGGTTTAACAGGACAGGTTCCACTCAGAACAGGCCTCGCCATGGTCAACCAAAGAAGTTGAATGCACATGCTCAGTGTCATATCCAGAGGTTGTCTTTGGGAAATAGACGTATGAGTGCTGCCGACTTTGCTGCTGAGGTTGAAGGGGTGGGGGCAGCCTGTCAGTGCTCAGACCATACGCCGCACACTGCATCAAATTGGTCTGCATGGCTGTCGTCCCAGAAGGAAGCCTCTTCTAAAGATGATGCAGAAGAAAGCCCGCAAACAGTTTGCTGAAGACAAGCAGACTAAGGACACTGGAACCATGTCCTGTGGTCTAATGACACCAAGAAAAACTTATTTGGTTCAAGTGTGTGTAGCGGCAACCAGGAGAGGAGTACAAAGACAAGTGTGTCTTGTCTACAGTCAAGCCTGGTGGTGGAAGTGTCATGGTCTGGGGCTGCATGAGTTCTGTCGGCACTGAGGAGCTACAGTTCATTGAGGGAACCATGAATGCCAACATGTACTGTGACATACTGAAACAGAGCATGATCCCCTTCCTTCGAAGACTGGGCTGTAGGGCAGTATTCCAACATTATAACGACCCCAAACATACCTCCAAGACGACCACTGCCTTGCTAAAGAAGCTGAGGGTAAAGGGGATGGACTGGCCAAGCATGTCTCCAGATCTAAAGCCTATAGAACATCTGTGAGGCATCCTCAGACAGAAGGTGGAGGAGCGCAAGGTCTCTAACATCCACCAGCTCCGTAATGGCATCATGGAGGAGTGGAAGAGGACTCCAATGGCAACCTGTGAAGCTCTGGTGAACTCCATGCCCAAAAGGGTTAAGGCAGAGCTGGAAAATAATGGTGGCCACACAAAGTTATTTCTGTCTGCTGCCTCCTTCCTCTGCTATCAGCATGAGTCACTTCTGACAAGTTTTCCTGACACCAAAAAAAAAGGTGACAGGGGAGGGATCTCCAGCACACATCCTGTGATTGACAGCCTCAGTTCTATTCCTTTGTACTATGGAGGAGGGGGGCAGGAAGGGCGGGCAGAGTCAATGCTCTTATGGAGTACCTATGACAGGTCTCCTGGTTCTAATAATCCCAACAGTACCGGAAGATCACAGATGTTGGAGGTTTGTGGGGAGGAAAGGAGGCAGAGGACCTCAGATTTCAACAAAAACTGCAACACAAAGGACAGTTCTCATTGAATGTGAATATTGTCCCTTGTGCTGTTTTTTTTTTTTATTTGACTGAACTTAAAGCGATATCAAAGTCTGTTTTTTTTATATTTTTTTTAAAGTAACAAATATGTAATACCTGCTCTGTGCAGTTGGTTTTGCGCAGAGTGGTCCAGATCCACCTCTTTTCGGGTCCCTTGCCAACTCTCCTGGCTCCTCCCTCCTGCTAGTGGCACCCAAGCAGGCATGCTCCTGGCTCTGTGTTCAAGGGAAAAAGGGGTAGTCCCTGAAAAACTCACACCTAAGGTATCCTAGGGAGGTGAATGGAGTGGCATTCTCAGCCTGGACACTGACCAGTCCACGCCCCCAACACGGTTCACTCCACCCCTGTAGCTTAGTCATGATCCATTCACACACGGAGCCGTGGCTCGGCCCTGCCCCCTCTGTCTCCTGATTGGTTCCTTGGCTCCCGCTTCTGCCAAAAGACAATCAGGAGTGCGAGTCCCAGGAGAGGCAAGGCCCTAGTGGATATCGCTGGATCGAGAGGGGGCTCAGGTAAGTATTAGGGGGGGTTGCTGAACACAGAAGGTGTTGTACCTTCATGCATTAAGGTAAAAAACCTTGTGCCTTTACAACTTCTTTAAAGTGTTACTAAACCCAGGAGCCTACATTCACTATATCTGGTCTCCCACAGTACACAGAACATGGAAATGCAATAGTTTTAGTAAATATAAACTGCAAAATATCTTTTCTCATCAGCAGTATATAGCAGTCTTGTGACTTCTATCAGTGTCTGGTTAAAGCTTGTAGGAGGAGTTTTCTTTCTCCTCTGACTGTCCTATGAGGCTGCAGGACCCCTGACCCTCTGTCTGGAAAGTGCTGATTGGCCCTTTATTGATCACATGCACCAGAAAAAAAAAAAAACTCTCTAGCAATACACACCAAACTGAGCACGTGCAGAGTGCCTCCAAGGCTCTGTACTATCAGGAGATGGATTGGGGACAGTGGAAGAAGAGGAGGATCACAGAAGACAGGATCAAACAGCCTTTTTACACAATGCAGAGGATTAACCCCTCAGGTTTCACAGTGAGTATAACAAGCATGCTTTACTGAATATAAAGACTGATTTTACTGTTGTGGGTTTTGTAACACTTAAAGGCCAGAATGGAGTCTGGAGTAAACGGGACAGCAGTGCCCACCAGTGCCACCTACCAGTGCCCACCAGTGCCACCTATCAATGCCCACCATTTCCACCTATTAGTGCCCATCAGTTCCCTTCAGTGCCCCATCATCAGTGGTGCTCTGGGAGACTAGAAAACATTCGCTGTTGCTGACATTAAAACAAAGGGAAACACCATTTAGCTTAATATCTATTGGAACCAAATGTGCACTGCCATTCATTTTAGGAAGATATGTTAAAAATGTGCGCTGTTGTGGTCCCGGAAGACTGGATTAGGCAAGACTGACCTACAGCATAACAATTTTTTTGCTGAACCTTTAAAAGAAACTCGATCTCAATTCAGCCCAAACCGATCCAAAACACCTACAGTGTGCTGATTAAAGGGAAAAATGAATGTGGCAGCCGAGAAAGGGGATGAGCAGGCAAAACTCCTATTTCCTATTATCCGAGAGTGAACACAAATCAAATGTTCAAACGTCTCCTTTTATCGCACTTACTGAAAACAAACCTTTCCTTCCATTTGATGAATATGCGTTGTTTCATCTCTAGGAATATAGGTTGCCCTTGAAGTCCGTTAGAACCACAAAGGGTTCATTGAAAAGAGGTCCATAAACAGAACTTGCAAAGAATTAGTTATGTTATAATTTATGCAAAACATATGACCAAACAGGTCCTCTCATCTCAGCGTGGGACTGCGCGGAGCAGATCTCCTGACAGCGGAGGATAAATCATAATGTGCGCTATTCAGTGGGCTGGATTGGTGAGTCCTATGTGGAAGGAAGTGGCACGCGGCAATGTGACTGTCAGATGCCTGCTGGGAGGTCTCCGCAAACAAGGATGAAAAAAAAAAAAAAAACTCTTCCTCAAAAACACTTCTGATTAGAATTTTCAGGAGATCGCATTACCTTGAAAGAACCGCAAAATTACCGGGAAGCCTCAGTAATGAAACTTTCATCAATGGTCTACAGAACTGGTAGACAAAATGCAATAACAAGTATGGATTTCACTGTTTTAAATCCTTACGTCAGAAAAGACGCTAAATACACAGCTGACCCTTGCCTAGGGGTTTGTATTTCTGTCCATCTAGTCCTAGTAAAAAAGAATGTACACCCCAATAATGAACCATTGAAAGTGTTTTATTATATCTGTTTAATATATGTAGAAAAAAACTGTGGCTTCTGCCCAGTGGTGGGACAAGGTCATCTAGAGCCCAGGGCAAACATGCCAATTGTGCCCCTCCCATCCTCTTCCTTCATCCCCCCTCCCAGCACAAATCTCCCCAAATCACTGCTCCTAGCACACCTCCCTAAATTGGTCCTCCTAGAACAATTCTTACCCCCTGCCACCCCCAAATGTCCTCTTCTCAACATGAAACCCCTAATCTCCTTGTGGTGCCCCCCCCCACCTCACATGATACCACAGTGCCCAGGGCAGCTGCCCCTCCTGCCCACCCCTTGTCTCAGCCCTGCTTCTGCCAGAAATGCATTAAAGCAGACTGTAAGGGGAAATGGCGCTACCTTTAAACGTATTCCAAAAAAGTGCTATGTGCAAAATGCATTCAAATTCTAATTATTGTGAAAAATTAATATATTCAAACTTGATTATATTATGACCACACTTATTCGTAATCGCACCTTCTAAGTGTACATTATAAATTATGTGCAACCAAATTATTCCTGTGCAAAAAGATATAAATATATATACATACAGGCAGTCCCCTAGTTACAAACATCCGACTTGCAAACGACTCCTACTTACAAATGGAGGGAGACAACAGGAGTGAGAGGAAATCTCCCCCTAGGAAGGGAAATTCACTCCTGTAAGAGTTATTATGGGAAAAAGGGGTCTCCACTGAGGCTTTATAACCAAGGCTTGCTTCCACAACAACCCAAAATTTTCAAAATCCATTTATCATTTTGAACAGAAACATACAGCAAAACAAACATTACAGGGGTGTTACCCCTTCCCTATGCTATCCAAAAAGCTTAAAAACTGTTTTTTTTTGGCTGAAGCTACACTTAAAAAATGTACCTGTTCCCACTTACAAACAAATTCAACTTAAAGTGGAGTTCCACCCAGAATTTTTTTTTTTACATCATTCAAGTCCTTTGCCTATATCGATTTACCTTTGAAGGAAAAAACATATTTATACTCACCCTAAGTCGCTTGTTGCTAGGTGGTCTCTGTAATCTGCCCCTATTTGGTCCTAGGCTCTTCTCCTCACTTCCTGCTTCCCCTGGCCTCCTGGGAGATGTGACTTATCATTTCCCAGGAGTCAGTGGGCTTCCCTGTACTGTAAAATCGTGTTATTTCCAGACAGGAAATGACACGATTTAAGGCGGACTGAGATCGAGGAGTGCATGATGGTTACCCACCATGTACTTCTTTGAGGAAGAAATGCCAGGACACTACGAATGGGCTTCGGGTGCCCTCACCTAAAATGGAAAAGTCCAGCAGTAAGAGAAAATTGTGAGTAAAAAATACATGGAATTACTAGGCGGTTTGAAAGTAATGAAACAAAAGGGTACATCTATTTAGTATTAAAAGAGTGGATGCCAAAAAAAAAAAAATTCTGGGTGGAACTCCACTTTAAGAACAAACCTACAGGCCCTATCTGTAACCCAGGGACCGTCTGTGTATATATATATATGCTCTTCAATTAGTGCAATTCAAGAAACAGTCTAGCAGATCATATATATTGTACATGTATTTCCTCCTTGCTCAAATGTCTGGGACAGCATGCATTCCACAGACAGGAGCTTGTTAACCGGAAGGGATGTAATGCGTACCAAGTAGCCCCGTCCTATGCATTTTGTCATTGGATGTCTTCTGAAGACTCTGATCCTTGGTATTATATTATAACATGGCTCTAAAGAAATGGTTTATATGAAATTATTTCGTTAATCCCTGGGGGCTTATAGGCCTCTAATTTTTCAATCCATAGTGTCTCTTTTTGCAACACCCTCTTATCCCAGTCACCGCCACGTGGGTCTTGGGGAACTACCTCTAGTACCAAAAATTGCACAAGGGATGTGTCAAATTTATGGTAAAGACCCAGGTGGCGGCTGACCGGGGTGATCATTTTTGCAAATTGTGAATAGTAAATGTGGTCATAAATTCTTTTTTTGAACTTGCGGATTGTCTTTCCTACATAATATGCTCCACACTTACAAGTCATGAGATAAATGACTCCTTGAGTGTCACAGTCTGCATGAAACCGTGGGCGGAATCTTTCTCCATTTGGTAACTGGAAATGGGTCCCTGTCTTAACCCACGGGCAATATGTGCATTGGCCACATGTATATATACCTTGTATTGGGTCATTATTGGCCGCAGCTGGGTCATAGAAACTCGTGGTGACTTTATTTCCAATTGACACCGACTTGCGGTAAACCACCTCAGGGACTTCCCTGACGTACTTTACCAGAACCGGGTCTTCCCTAAGTAGGTGCCAGTGGCGGTTGAGGCAGGCTTGTAATTCTCTGTGCTGAACTGAAAAACGAGTAATGAGCTTGGTAGTGGGGGGTGTCTGTTGTTTTTGTTTTTGGGAATAAAGAAGGGAGTTCCTAGTTTGTCGAACTGCTCGATTGAATGCATCCCTCAAGACTGTCTTACTATAACCTCTCTGCCGTAAGCGTTCCCGCAATTCGGCTGCCTGTTTGAAAAAATCTGAATCATGTGTACAGTTGCGTCGTAATCTAATATATTGAGCATAGGGTATGCTCCGAATTAGTGGAGCGGGATGCCCGCTCTGTGCATGAAGTATAGTGTTACCCGCAGTTTGTTTGCGGTACAGTTTAGTGGCTAACCCGCCACTGCCATCTTTGAATATTTGCAGATCGAGAAACGGGAGGGTATCGGGGTGCCAACTCATAGTGAACTTTAGATTGTAATTATTAATGTTAAGGAGGTCCATAAAGGTGTTAAGGGACTGAATGGTACCAGTCCAGACGAGGAGTATGTCATCTATGTACCTGAACCAGCACAAGGCTTGGTCCAGGTACTGACTATACCCCTCGTCTGAGAATATTTCCCGTTCCCACCCCCCCAAGTACAAGTTGGCGTACGACGGGGCACAAGCTGTGCCCATGGCGACGCCCTGCACTTGGAGGTAGTGGGAACCTAGGAAGGTGAAGGTGTTGTGCTCCAAGATGAACAAAAGCAATTGCAATATGAAATTGCCAAATTCCCATTGGTGATGGTCAACCTCCTGAAGAAATTTCTGCACCATTTGTGTGCCTAACCTGTGTGGTATGCTGGAATACAAGGCTTCCACATCTATTGATACTAGAAGGGCTTCTGAGGGAATGGTAATGTCATCAAGTCGAGTAAGAAGATCCAGAGTATCCCTGACATATGAGGGTAAACTGCTAACGTGGGGCATCAGGAAAAAATCAACATATTTGCTAGCATTTTCGGTTAATGCACCTATCCCTGATATGATAGGTCTTCCGGGTGGGTCCCGGAGGTTCTTGTGAATTTTGGGAATCGAGTAGAATGTAGCCATTCTAGGATGTGGGGTATTAAGAAACTCGTAGGTTTCTTTGTCAATGAGTGCATTGGAATAGGCCATAAAGATCAATTGTCTATATTGTTGTTCATAACTTTGGATGGTTTCTATTGTAATTGATCGATACCATTCTTGATTTTTAAGTATGTCAAAGCACATTTTCTCGTATTGAGAATGGGTCATCACAACGATATTACCTCCTTTATCAGATGGTTTGATGGTTGTTTGTTGTCTATTTCGTAATTGGGTGAGGGCCTTTTGCTGTCGTGGGGTGAGATTGGAGGGTGTGGGTGGCACATGTAGCCTCCTAATCTCACCAACCATTGCCAGCAAAAAGGCCGATATATGTGGGCAGGTATTTAGATCTGGAAAATGTCTCGATTTTGGTCGAAACCGCGATCGTGAAGTTTCCAGATAAGCACTAGTCTGACTTATATTCGATTGACTGGATTCTGTTTGACTTGAATCGTTACCCTCGTCTAAGAGACATATAAGGTCATGTAGGACCCTAAAGTCCTGCATGGTGAATTGTTTGATCTGTTCGGTTAGTTCCTTCTCCTCTCTCATTCTTTTCCGATCTGTATCAAAGATGTATTTATACGTAAGTTTCCTCGCGAACAAATAGAGGTCTTTGATGACCTCATATTTGTCGAGAGTACTGCTTGGGCAGAATGTAAGACCTAATTTAAGTACCTCTATCTCTTCTTGAGAAAGAGGATAGGGGGTAAGATTGATTACACTCAGTTCATTTTGGCTACTGAGGGAGGCCTGGGGGTCCCTAAAGGGAGTGGTGGGCTGGTGATGTAGGTGTCAAGTGTGGCTTGCCTTTGATTCTCCAGTAGGGCAGCTTGTTGAACTCGTGATTGTGATGTGGGTGTTCGCTGTATATTGGATTGACTAGGGCCAACTCCTGTTGCCCCTCCCATTGGGTCAATGGGTAAAAGTGAATTAGTGTGCATCAGTTGTAAAGCTTGGGCAGCAATAGGGCCCATGTAATTGTGTTGTGTATTAGTATTTGGATGTGATCGCCCGTCACCTTGTCTGTGTCCACCTCGTGTTGGATTATGTTGTAAAGTGGTATTATGAGGTCTATCTGGTTTCCTTTTTGTATTGGGCATCTGTGCATTCCCACCACCAAAGTGCCCCCGCTTACGTGAACCTGAAGATGGCTGTTGACCAGGTGCTTGTCGTGTGAAGGAACCCTGTGAGAGAGAGGAAGAAGAAAGAGATGAGTCTGATTCCATTCCATAATCAACAGTTCTAGCATTCATATTTGGTATATATGGTCTTGGTATATTTATGGGGTTTCTCCCTTTTGTCGGTTGATCCCACCGGTAGGCATATCCCTCTTGGAAGGCTGCTCTATCTTTGACCAGCTTCCCCTGTTTCTTGGAAATTATATTTTTATTCAATTTGTCTAAATATTCTTTAAGCTCTTGATTTTTAATTTCGAAGTTGGCGTGGTTCTTGGCCGCTTCCAGTTGACCACTGATAGCTGCCAATTCCTCGTCCAACTTCGTTGTATCAGATTGATAGTGTATTAAAAGTAATTGCATCAGCTCAGTACTACATTTCTTCAGTACGTTTTCCCAGGAGTTTTTAAATTCCTGAGTGGGGTTTTTTATTGTCGGAAATATTTGAATCCTTAGGCCAATGGGACTAATGTTTTCCCCAATATACTGTTTAAAATATTCCATATGCCAATATAAATTGGACTTCTTTTTCAGTAGTTGTTTAAGTTTGAAAAAGCATTGTTTTAGATCGTCTTCGGTTTTGGTGGTACCGTTACAGGCAGTCTGTATATTGGACATAAGTCCGGCCCAGGCTGTACCGACAAAGTCCATTGTACCCCTCGGTTTCAAACCAAACTGGATCTGGTGATTCAATCAACCAGAAGAAAGAGTTGACTATGACGGCTAGGGGGTCTTGTGGTTCTCTATTTTTTTAAAACAAATATATTGGTATTGTTGCCATCTTAGACCAAAATGTGGTTTTTTGGATGCTCCCACCCTACATCAATTTAGTTAATATTTATGGATGTCCCACGATGGCTAGGGGGACCCCTAAGAATTGTAATTCCTTGTGCCCCGTCCCAGAATTTAAGACAATTAGGAATTTGCATAAAGAGAAAAATGGACTTTGTCGGCACGTACACAGGTATAAAATAAAAGCAAATTTATTGAATGATTATAAAATTTGTTTTTTCCATTGAGCACCACATGTACATTTATGGTACTCTTACAAGAAGTATCCGATATGCATAAATAATCCTAAAATACCACCAAAACACAACAAAAGCAGCCATACACATTACAATCCTCGTGGGACATAATTACATATATATGCACCAATGTACGTCTGGACCGGACGGGCCCCTCGGGTGGGGTGGATGCCTGTTAACTCGGCTGGCGTGAGTGAGTAAGCACATGTTATCACATCCTAGAGGTTGTTGTTTTTAATGAAATGTACTAATATATGTTTCTATCTATACCTTTAAGAATAGAAAGTTGGGCTCCTGAGGAAGCAACAATTAGTTGCGAAACATGTTGAGCTAGAACCAACGAAACAACTAATCTACACCAGAACAACCAAGTGGAATCTTCCTCTGTGGGCCAATTACCATAAAGTAATGTCACATTGTGTACATTGGTGCATATATATGTAATTATGTCCCACGAGGATTGTAATGTGTATGGCTGCTTTTGTTGTGTTTTGGTGGTATTTTAGGATTATTTATGCATATCGGATACTTCTTGTAAGAGTACCATAAATGTACATGTGGTGCTCAATGGAAAAAACAAATTTTATAATCATTCAATAAATTTGCTTTTATTTTATACCTGTGTACGTGCCGACAAAGTCCATTTTTCTCTTTATGCAGATTACTGCTAGTGGTTATAGCCGCCAGCAGTAATTGCATGTAAAAAAATCGACTTACTGGTTGTACCCAAGTCGATTGATGGATCAATTTGGGTACAGCCTGCCCATATATGGATCGAATTTCGGCGGTCCCTGCTGAACCGGCCAAATTGCGATCCATGCATGGCCAGCTTAACACAATATAATGCATTGATCATATGCTTTTCTTTACATTCATCAATCAGACAAACTGCTGAACAATGCCTGGACAATGCACTGGTCATAAAAGAAAGAATGTTCTGCGCTATGGACTAAACGTATATTGGTAGCTGCTGCCTTCACAAATGGCAGCCACCATAGGTGGACGGCAGACAAAGTTACACAAAGGGGTTAAGTGAAATTGGCGCTGCTATTGTTAAAGCGCTCTCAGTTATGTGCATAAAATGAATCTATATATAGTGAACGCGTAAAGTGCTAAATGCAAAAATATGAAACAAAAACCTGTGCTCAATATTAAAGTGCTATGTGCTACAAATTAAACTGCAAAAATATTCACGAACCATCAAATATTATATCCAGTGTCAAAGTGCTGAGTTCTGTAAACAAATCAAAACATCACATTATATAAAAAATTCATGTATCAGTTTGCATTGTTACTTACAGTCCACAAAGCAACCAAGGTGCTGTAATGTACAGTGCCCTTTAACTGTTCAATGTTCCCAAAGATATCCGTATACAACACAAATAAAGTTCAAAGTGCTCAGATCAGTGCTCCAGGGGCATACATTCAAACGTTGGATGCATGACACCCTCGTGCCCCCCTTGTATGCCGCATTCAACAGGTAATTTCACCCCAAAGGGGTAATGCGCCTTCACAGTACCGGTGACTGTAACAAGGGATCTCCGCTGTTGGTTCCTATAATGGTCTCCGTCCCATTGTCATCATGAAAAGACAATAACAGACCTCATAGCGTGACTCTGTATAGCTTTGCTTTGTTGCACCTTTGCATTGATCATATGCTGTGGTAAAACAAAAAATTGCTGCATGGTGCATTGGCAGCCCAGTCAAGAGAATTGGCTGCCTTAGACAATCTATATCAACATGCAAGTTAACAGTCATTTGCTAATGCACTGCAATGCAACATATGAATCTAAATAGGCTCTTCTGCATTTGATATGGTTGGAAGTGCATATAAAGATCAGTGATCTTATCTGGGGGCAAATTAGAAGCACATAACTCATATCTGGAGCTGCCTATAATATTTGTTACATTTTATATCTGGCACAGTCAGTGTTGGTCCTCTGGACACGGGAATGGTGGTCCGTTCACCACTGGACACATTTGGCCATTTTCCAACACTTTACAGGGAATTAATAACTATTCCATCCTGAATTCTTGGGATTTTTTTTAACATACTTTTCTTTTCATTCACCAATCAGACAAACTACTGAACAATGCCTGGACAATGCACTGGTCAGTCTAGGACCCTGACCTCTACATGCTAACGTCTTGGGACTGTTCAAGTATGTCGTTTGATTGTTACCGTACTACAATGACCGACTGAGCAAACCAGCAAGGGTTATTATGACTGTGTGTGGTCATGTTCAATTCATAGCTTCCAGCATTTCAAAAACCACTCCAATTTACAAATGCAGTATGAAAAAAATTGAATTTCTCTATGTAAGACCTTATCCATGGAGGTGCCTGCTATGTAAACCAGTCTCACACCATCTGCATATCTAGGAGTTTTGTGAAACCCAATTAGCCCCATTTAATTTGTAAGCTTCAAAAACTGTCATTCCCATGTCCAATTAGAGTGCCCTTATTGGTCACAGATAAAGGGGTATTGTTGTGGAGCCCTAGGTTCCTGGGTGTAAGCTGTTGTCTAAGTTAGGTATGTAGGCCCCATATGAAGGCTATGTCTATGATATTATACATATGTCTCCAAAAGTGTACAGAAAAAGATCTTGTCTAGAACATGATTCTTTATACTGACACCAACAATGGGGTGTAATTCCTTCCACTGATATAACTGATGGAACACTGTTCTATCAATCTATCCATTGACATCAATGATGGGGCACTATTCCTCCCACTAACATCAATGATGGGGCACTATTCCTCCCACTAACATCAATGATGGGGCACTATTCCTCCCACTAACATCAATGACGGGGCACTATTCCTACCAATAACATCGATGATGGGGCACTATTCCTACCAATACCATCAATGACGAGGCACTATTCCTCCCAATAACATCAATGATGGGGCACTTTTCCTCCCAATAAAATCGATGATGGGGCACTATTCCTCCCAATAACTTCAATGATGGGGCACTATTCTTCCCACTAACATCAATGATGGGGCACTATTCTTCCCACTAACATCAATGATGGGGCACTTTTCCTCCCACTGACATCAATGATGGGGCACTATTCCTCCCAGTAACATCAATGATGGGGCACTATTCCTCCCACTGACATTAATGATGGGACAGCATTCCTCCCACTGATACCAACAATGTGGCACCATTCCTTCCAATGACACCAACAATAAGGAACCATTCCTTCCTAAGACACCAACAGCAGGCATAATTCCACCAACTGACAACAACAATAGGGCACAATTACTCCCTCTTATATACATTATGAAACACTATTTCTCCCACTGACATCAAGGAGGGGGCACTGTTCCTTCTACTGTCACCAACAATAGGGCATAATTCCTCTCACTAATATAACCAATGGAACCCTATACCTTCCACGGACATCAATGATGGGGTTCTATTTATTTCACTGACACCAATGATGGAGAATTATTCCTGCCACCAATATCAACCATGGGGCAGAATTCCTCCCACTAATACTAACGATGGGGCAGAATTCCTCCCACTGATATAAATGATGGAACACTATTCCTACCACTGACACCAACAATGGGCATTATTCCTCCCACTGAATTACAATCAATCAGTGCAAATATTCGTACTGAACAATAATGATAATCAGCAGCTGAACACCATGGGTTAATACAACAAATTCCCACAAACTGAATATAAATGAGTGCAGAGCTCAATAAAAAATATTATTAAATTAATAGAGCAAAATTCCAAATATGCTAGATAGAGCCCGTTAAGGTGTCTGGAAAGTGTGTCGAAGCCTTCAAAGTGCTTCAGTGCAGATCCTCCACCACTAGTGACCCAAGCCGCTCATCATCACTGCTGGATCCTCATGACAAGGATCAAACTCACTTCTGTCTTTATTACGGGAAGGCAAACCCGATCAGACATAGTGAGCTACCAGCGCTGCTCTCTATTATACACAGACTGTCCATGTTTACATGAGGATTCTACATGCCAGCAAACCAAGCACTAGGTCTTAGTGCCCTATTTGTGAGTGTTTTTATTCTCTTTGCAATAAATTAATTAATACTATACAGAGAGCACTATATGTCCTTTTTCTGTTCTATGAATGGGAAATTTGCCAATGGCTGTGGTGGAGATATGTGTATCCGGGAACCAGTGATTGCTTAGGATATTCCACTTTGGACCGTGCACTATCTCTGATCGGGTTTGTCTTCCCCTAATGTGGACAGAAGTGAGTTTGATCCTTTTCATGAGGATCCAGCAGTGGAGGTGAGCGGCTTGTGTCACTAGTGGTGGAGGATCTGCATTGAAGCACTTTGAAGGCATTGACACACTTTCCAGACACCTTAATGAGCTCTATCTAGCATATTTGGACTATTGCTCTATACATTTTTATAATATTTGTTATTGAGCACTGCACTCTATTTAATTTATATTCATTCCACTGACACCAATGATGGGGCACTATTCCTTCCACTGACACCAATGATGGAGCACTATTCCTCCCACTGACACCAATGATGGGGCACTATTCCTCCCACTGACACTAATGATGGGGCACTATTCCTTCCACTGACACCAATGATGGGGCACTATTCCTTCCACTGACACCAATGATGGAGCACTATTCCTCCCACT
>BLSH010389339.1:1652365-1669141 GCA_018402905.1 Glandirana rugosa
GAGACGAGAAGAGGTTCAGTTACTACTACTGAGTGTACCCTGTGTGTTATTCTGTGCGGAGACGAGAAGAGGAGGTTCATTATATACCACCGAGTGTACCCCGTGTGCAGAGGCGTGTCTTATTGTGTGTCCCATGTGAGTCATCATCATTGACTTGGAGAAGAGCAGAGGGTAGTCTTTTTGTGTGCCCCATGTGAGCCACCATCGATTACTTGGAGGAGAAGAGCAGAGGCGTGTCTTATTGTGTGTACCATGCGAGTCATCATCATTGATTGGAGAAGAAGAGCAAAGGGGTGTCTTATTGTGTGTCCCATGTGAGTCATCATCATTGACTTGGAGAAGAAGAGCAGAGGTGTGTCTTATTGTGTGTCCCATGTGAGTCATCATCATTGATTGGAGAAGAAGAGCAGAGGTGTGTCTTATTGTGTGCCCCATGTGAGCCATCATCATTGACTTGGAGGAGAAGAGCAGAGGGGTGTCTTGTGTGCCCCATGTGAGCCACCATCATTGATTGGAGAAGAAGAGCAGAGGTGTGTCTTATTGTGTGTCCCATGTGAGTCATCATCATTGATTGGAGAAGAAGAGCAGAGGTGTGTCTTATTGTGTGCCCCATGCGAGTCATCATCATTGACTTGGAGAAGAAGAGCAGAGGGGTGTCTTATTGTGTGCCCCATGCGAGTCATCATCATTGACTTGGAGGAGAAGAGCAGAGGTGTGTCTTATTGTGTGTCCTATGCGAGTCATCATCATTGATTGGAGGAGAAGAGCAGAGGGGTGTCTTATTGTGTGTCCCATGTGAGTCATCATCATTGATTGGAGAAGAAGAGCAGAGGGCTGTCTTATTGTGTGTCCCATGCGAGTCATCATCATTGACTTGGAGGAGAAGAGCAGAGGGGTGTCTTATTGTGTGTCCCATGTGAGTCCTCATCATTGATTGGAGAAGAAGAGCAGAGGGCTGTCTTATTGTGTGTCCCATGCGAGTCATCATCATTGATTGGAGAAGAAGAGCAGAGGGGTGTCTTATTGTGTGTCCCATGCGAGTCATCATCATTGACTTGGAGGAGAAGAGCAGAGGGGTGTCTTATTGTGTGTCCCATGTGAGTCATCATCATTGATTGGAGAAGAAGAGCAGAGGGCTGTCTTATTGTGTGCCCCATGCGAGTCATCATCATTGATTTGGAGAAGAGCAGAGGGGTGTCTTATTGTGTGCCCCATGTGAGCCACCATCGATTACTTGGAGGAGAAGAGCAGAGGTGTGTCTTATTGTGTGCCCCATGCGAGTCATCATCATTGACTTGGAGGAGAAGAGCAGAGGGGTGTCTTATTGTGTGTCCCATGCGAGTCATCATCATTGACATGGAGAAGAAGAGCAGAGGGGTGTCTTATTGTGTGCCCCATGCGAGTCATCATCATTGACTTGGAGGAGAAGAGCAGAGGGGTGTATTATTGTGTGCCCCATGCGAGTCATCATTATTGATTGGAGGAGAAGAGCAGAGGTGTGTCTTATTGTGTGTCCCATGCGAGTCATCATCGTTGACTTGGAGGAGAAGAGCAGAGGGGTGTCTTATTGTGTGTCCCATGCGAGTCATCATCATTGACTTGGAGAAGAAGAGCAGAGGGGTGTCTTATTGTGTGTCCCATGTGAGTCCTCATCATTGATTGGAGAAGAAGAGCAGAGGGCTGTCTTATTGTGTGTCCCATGCGAGTCATCATCATTGATTGGAGAAGAAGAGCAGAGGGGTGTCTTATTGTGTGTCCCATGCGAGTCATCATCATTGACTTGGAGGAGAAGAGCAGAGGGGTGTCTTATTGTGTGTCCCATGTGAGTCATCATCATTGATTGGAGAAGAAGAGCAGAGGGCTGTCTTATTGTGTGTCCCATGCGAGTCATCATCATTGACTTGGAGGAGAAGAGCAGAGGGGTGTCTTATTGTGTGTCCCATGTGAGTCCTCATCATTGATTGGAGAAGAAGAGCAGAGGGCTGTCTTATTGTGTGTCCCATGCGAGTCATCATCATTGATTGGAGAAGAAGAGCAGAGGGGTGTCTTATTGTGTGTCCCATGTGAGTCCTCATCATTGATTGGAGGAGAAGAGCAGAGGGGTGTTTTATTGTGTGCCCCATGCAAGTCATCATCATTGACTTGGAGGAGAAGAGCAGAGGGGTGTCTTATTGTGTGCCCCATGTGAGTCCTCATCATTGATTGGAGGAGAAGAGCAGAGGTGTGTCTTATTGTGTGCCCCATGTGAGTCATCATCATTGACTTGGAGGAGAAGAGCAGAGGGGTGTCTTATTGTGTGCCCCATGTGAGTCCTCATCATTGATTGGAGGAGAAGAGCAGAGGCGTGCCTTATTGTGTGCCCCATACGAGCCACTTGGAGGTGGGGGAGAAGAGGCACATCTTACTATGTTAAATTTTTTAAAAAAGAGCGGTTTTGGAAAATACTGCATCATGGCCACTAGATGGAGTTGAAGATAATAGTAAATAAGTATTTATTTCCTAGGATCATTGCTCCATCTAGTGCCCATATAGTGGCATTTTCCTGATTTACTCTATTCTGCTAAAAGAAATAATGTTCAACCTGGAGAGAAAACACTCTAGTAACATTCGATTTTGCCCCCATTTCCATAGAATGAATGTACATGGAGTTTCACAGGATTAACAGCATTTTATTTTGTAAACACACCCTGAGAGTGTGGGAAAAAGTGTACAAATCTGGAACTTTGCAGTATTGAATGATACAGGTGCCCATGTTATAATTTATATATGTATTTTTTCAAATGTAAACTATCACTTTATAAGATAAAGATGCAAGGTAAGTGTTGATCTCAGCAGCTGAAATTGATAAGAAATTCCGGGTCTAATATCACTTTAAGGCCAACTAAGGTCTTGCTATCAGGCATGACAATACATCCAAATGACCCTGAATTGCCTTGAAAACTTCCAGCAAAAATCTGTTCCATTAGGCAATAAACATTCCACTCTTTTAACCTATACATTGTATGAATTATTCCGCCTTTACTTTCATTATAAATGTGTGCAGCCGTCTACAGATTTCTGCTGATTTAGAGGGAGAGATAGGAGAGGAATGACGTGAATAGTAGGACATTAATAGGTAGTTGTCGTTCTCAATGTAATTGGAGTCTATACATTACATCCTCTGGATTCATTTCACTCAGGTGCCATGTGGACATATAATTCATCTGTGCTCAGAGAACAATACAGTCCCCGCAATTTAAAGGCTGTTGTTGAACCTGTACATAGACCAGGCAGAGCCACATGACAACCAGAAATTAAAGCTAAACTCTGGGATAAGCAAATATTTCCTAAATAGAAAAAGAGTCATGTGATGTTTTCTTTAAATCTCAGTGTGCTTTGTGTATTTCTTCCAGATTTGTGCAGCAATCCAGGTGAGAGGTTTCCTCTATGCAGGAGCTTCCTGTAATGAAGGACCGGTCACTGCTGCTCCCTCTCCTTGTGCAGGGAGACTGGTCTTGTCTCCGCCCCCTCCTGTAATTTTCTGCAGGTGGTGCCTGCTGAGCCCCTCCCACAGCTCTGCTTTCTGCACAAGCTATGTACAGCACAGTAATGATGTCACTGCTACTCTTTTGAGGGCTTGCAAAGGCGCTTGGGCACACAAAGTAGATTTATATTCTTTGTGGCTACTGAGAAATGTATTTAAATCAAAGATTTTGTGCTGCGAGTTTTAGCTTAGAAGAGACCTTGCAATGGTTGCATAAACACAAACAGGGCTGGTCATTCCTTATTCTCCCTTTAGCCGCTTCAGCTTCAGAAGGTTTTACCCCCCATCATGACCAGGCAATTTTTTACGATACAGCACTGTGTTACTTTAACTGACAACTGCGCGGTCGTGCGGCACTGTACCCAAATAACCAGGGCTTTTTTTCTCAGAGAATAGGTGCAGGAACTCCCCCTTTCCAAGTCATCCCTTGTCTCCGCCCCTACCCACCTCCGAGCACTGTTCTTTGGCCCTACCCCCTCCCAAGACCATCCCTTTTAGAGAATACTGTAACACTTGTGGTACTAGTTTGAGTAGAACTTGTTAATGATAACAAGAAAAGCAGTAAAATACATCCCCTGCAGGCAGCAACAATAGATCCCCTTGGCAACAATGGACCACCCACACCCAAATTTCCCTCCCCAGCAACAATAGACCCCCTGCAACAACAACAGATCTCCTCGCAGCCAGCAACAATAGATACCGCCAGCAACAATGGACCACCTACAAGAAATAACCACCCCCTCCTTTATCAACAATAGACCCCCTACAGGCGGCAGCAACAGGCGGCAGCAACAACAGATCTTCCTGCAGCCAGCAACACTAGACCCCTCCCTCAAAGTAGATCCCTGATCCCTCCCAGCAACAACTGACCCCCCCACAACATAAGCCGCACCCCCAGCAACAATAGATCTCCTGCCAGCAACAACAGACTCCTCTTGCAAAAATAGATCCCTTCCAGTGACAGCAGCCCCAATAGATCCCCCAGCAGCCAGAATCAACATACCCTGCAGCACACTACAATACCCCTTACCATTACATACATTCAGTCCTGGAGGTGCCGGAACTGCGTTCCCCCGCGTTCCCGCTGAAAAAAAGGTTCTTTCTCTCTCTCTCTTTTTCCTTTCTCTCTCTCTCTCTCTTTTTTTCCTTTCTCTCTTTCTTTCTTTTCTCTCTCTCTTTCTCTCTCTCTCTCTCTCTCTCTCTCTCTCTCTCTCTCTCTCTCTCTCTTTCTTCTCTCTTTCTTTTTTTTTCTTTTTTCTTTCTCTCTCTCTCACCCTCTCTTTCTTTCTCTCCTTTTTTTTCTCTCTCTCTTTTTCTTTTTTTTCTTTCTTTCTCTCTTTATTTTTTAGCCTCTCTCTCATCTTAATACATTTGTATACATTCATTTATATGTCTTTCTTTTTCTTTCTTTATCTCTCTGTTTTTTCTCTCCCTCTCTCTGTTTCTCTCTCTCTCTTTCTTTCTCTCTCTCTTCCTCTCTCTTTCTTTCTTTTCTTTCTCTCTTTCCTTTCCTTTCCCTCTCTCATTCTTTCTTTCTTTCTTTTTTCCCCTCTCCTTTTTCCCTTTCTCTCTCTCTTTCTTTCGTTTTCTTTTTTTCTCTTTTCTTTCTCTCTTTATTTTTTAGTCTCTCTCTCATCTTAATACATTTGTATACATTTATCTATATGTCTTTCTTTTTCTTTCTTTCTCTTTGTTTTTTTTTTTCTCTCCCTCTCTTTCTTTCTTTCTCTCTCTCCCTCTTTCTTTCTTTCTTTCTTTCTTTCTTTCTTTCTTTCTCTCTCACTCTTCCTCGTTCTTTCCCTCTTTCTCTCCTTTTTTTCTTTCTCTCTCTCTTTCTTTTTCTCTTTCTTTCTTTCTTTCTTTCTTTCTTTCTTAGTCTCTCTCTCTCATCTTAATACATTTGTATACATTTATTTATAATGCCGGTCACAGAAGGTTTGAAATTCGGACGGTTCAGCAGGAACGGTCACATTTCAATCCATCTATGGGCAGGCTGGTTGCACTGCAGTCGATCATTGTCTGCGACTATAGCAGCCAGCAGTGGTCATTGTATTTTGGCGGTGGGGAAACCTCCCACTGTTAGAATACAATAGCGCAGCGGGAGGGATTCTTCCATCAACACTAACTGGGGGGAATCAAGTGATTTTCTTTCCTTCTATCTGTGGTGGAAGAAAACACATTTGTGTAATCTATGGACTGCTTATTATTGTGCATGTGTCTGTGTATGTATATGTATGTATATTTGAGCTTTGGGGCGCACACCCCACTAGGCTGCGCACACCTATGACTAGACAATACTGCATGTCCTCCAACCAGAAAATGAGGCGGATTCTGTCTGACGTGCTGCAGCTTCTAATGCATGCTGTGAGAAGCTCACAGTGTGCAGTAAAATCGCAGAAAGCTATTTCAGTACAGGAGAGAAGTCTGTAGTACTGAAGGAAAGGCTGAAATTTAGCTTTATAAATAATAGAGGGCCTTGTCAGCTCCCAAAAAAGGGAACGATCGTTTGCACTTAAAAGCAGTTAACTCGCTCTGGATAGGCTGACCGCGGCGTGAGATAACATCAAAAAGCGCAGAAGATATAAAGCCCAACTACATCCCTCAGACCCAAACTTAATTTCCGGAGGGAAAGGGGATTTAGGAATATTGGCCCCAATGGTTTCTTTCACACCCACCTTCGCCCCCTTTTCTCAGTGCATAGTGTTACAGTGAACCCGCGCCTGTCTCCTGCATGTCTAATCCCCTCACAGTGCAAAATCCCACCGCTGCAAGGACTCAGCCTGGAATGTGCAGAGGGCAGCCGAGGAACAGGAAGAATAGAGAGGAGAGGAGGGAGAAGGGAAAACCACACATGGCAGGGGAGGAAAAAAAGGATTAGGTGACAATATGTGAGAGCCCTGGGATAAGCGCTCCTTCAAATAAAGGCAGTCTGGGTTCATGTACAGACTCTGTGTGGCATGCAGTAGCCTGTTATTGATTGTGTACTTCTGTGTGCGTCTAGAGAAGGGCGCAGTACTCACTCCTCAATGACCGCTGGCAGGCGGATGGTAATGGGGAGCTCTGGATCAATCAAAGAAAAAAAGAAACCTTGGTATTCCAACCTGTTGACTTTATTTTAAAGCTGAACTAAACTATAACTTTCATTTATATGTATTCCTCAATAGTCACCGGTATGCATCTTCTTTGTGTGTAACATATGTCTTTGCAAACCCAGATATTATCTAGTAAAATGGTGCTGTACAAGACCTTTGCAGAGAGCAGAGCTGTAGGAGGGGCCAGCAGGCCCCACCCACTACAGGCTGCCTGCAGAAACTACAGGAGGAGGCGGAGACAAGACCAGTCACCCTGCACAAGGACTGAGAGCAGCAGTGACCAGTCTTGATAACAGGTACATTTTCACACTGGGTTACTGCACAGATCTGGATGAAATACACAAAACACAACAAAGAAGAATACACATGACTCTTGAATTCAGACAATACAGTATACAGAATTCAGCTTTCAATAGTCCTATATGAAATTGCCAGCAATCGTTCTTTTTCTAATAAAGTGGACCTCCCATGCTCGGGAGTGACATTGTTAGGGCACGGCCATTCATACGTCCAAAGCACATTAACCCAGAAGGAAGATCAGGTGAAGAAGGAAGAGCTGTGACAGCGTGCTGCTGGAGGGATCTGTTTTCAAGCAAGTCTGTCATAATGTGCTAGTATACACCATACTAGCAGATTATGAATAAAACCACCTGAGGACCTTTTTTTTCTTTTTTGTTGCAGTTTAATACTGCTTTAAGCTCCAGTCCAGTGAGTTTGCCTAGGTGGGATGATGTAATCAGTCTGCTACAGGTAGGTGGAGGCATTTCCTCAGTCTCCTCTCCCCAATGTGATCAGACTGCAACTATGTAGCAAGTCACACAATGAGAGGCTGCAGCAGGGGCTACACTGACCACCAATGTAAGAGGTCACATCTACACTGGCCACCAATGCAAGGGTCACATCTACACTGACTACCAATGTAAGGGGTCACTTCTCCACTGACCACCAATGCAAGGGGGTCACATCCACACTGACCACCAATCTAAGGGGACACTTCACTGACCACCAATGTAAGGGGTCACTTCTCCACTGACCACCAATGTAAGGGGTCACTTCACTGACCACCAATGTAGGGGGCCACTTCTCCACTGACCACCAATGTAAGGGGTCACTTCACTGACCACCAATGTAAGGGGTCACTTCTCCACTGACCACCAATGTAAGGGGCCACTTCTTAACTGACCACCAATGTAAGGGGTCACTTCTCCAATGACCAACAATGTAAGGGGTCACTTCTCCAATGACCAACAATGTAGGGTATCATTTCTACACCGACCACCAATGTAAGGGGTCACTTCTCCGAAGACCAGCAATTTAGGGTATCACTTTTGCATTGACCACCAATCTAAGGGATCACTGTATCACTGACTACCAATGCAAGGGTCACTGCTGCACTGACCACCAAAGTAGGGGTCACTTCTCTACTGACCACCAATGTAAGGGGTCACTATTATACTGACTAGCAGAGTAAGGGATCATTTCTTTATTGACCATCAATGTAAAGGTCCCTTCTCCACGGTTCACCAATGTAAAGAGTCACTTCTACATTGACCACCAATCTAAGGGGTCACTATTACGCTGACCACCAATCTAAGGGTCACTACCCTACTGACCACCTATGTGAGGCATCACTTATCCACTGACCACCAATGTAAGTGGTCACTATTACACTGACTACTAATCTAAGGGCTCACTTTTATATTGACCACCAATCTAAGGGATCACTATTAGGCTAACCACCAATGTAAGGAGTCACTTCCCCACTGACCACCAATTTAAGGAGTTACTTCTACAATGACCACCAATGTACAGTGCCTTCACAGTTTTTACTGCTTGTGTTTTTTTCTATTTCTGAAAATAATTTAGTTATATAGAGCTGTAGGATTAAGCGCACCCCATTCTGTAATTGTTTCATTAAAAACTCTGTGAAACCTCTTGATCATGATAATATACCGAGAACTAGACATGTGCAGAGCAAAAAAATTTGTTTAGTTTTGTTTAGTTTCTATTCGTTATTTACATAAGTTGGTTTAGTTAGATTTGTTTCATTCGTATAATTTGTTTTTGGAATTTGTTTAGTTTATTCATTTTCAAATTGATTAGAAAAGTTTTTGAATCAATATCGAATAGTTTTCGAATTCGAATCGTTTTCAAAATCGCATCGTTTTCAAATTCAAATTGTTTTCAAATGCGAATCGTTTTCAAATTCTAATTGTTTTCCAATTCAAATCTTTATCAAATCGTTTTCCAATTTCCAAAGAGAATGGGGTGGAGTGGAAAGTGGAGGAATAGAATTGAAAAAGATAGAACACAATAGAGGGGAATATAACAGAAAATGAAAGATTATAATGTGGTGGAGTGGAACAGAGCTGTTTTACTCTTTTGTATTCTATTTGTTTTTTTTTTTTGTTATATTCTTTTCTAGTCTATTGTTTTCTTTTCTGTTCTATTCCTTTGTTTTCTATTCTATTTTGTTCTTTTTGGAAATTGGAAAACTATTCAAATTCGAGGACTTTTCAAATTCGAATTTGAAAACTATTGGAATTTCAAAAATTCTCAAATTCTAATTGAAAACGATTCTAATTCGAAAATGATTTGAATTCTAATTTCGTACAAATTTTCTTTTTCGCTATTCGGATTCTTTTAAATTCGGTACTATTGTAATTCGGAAATTCAGATACATGCGGATTCCCGAAAAACAAAAATTCGTCCGAATTTTAATTTGGAACGAACCTAACTGCACATGTCTACTGAGAACTGTAGATTGAATATACAAAGGGGGTTCCCTGAAACCTGAATACTATTTCAAGGGTTCCTCCGTTACAAACCTCTACACAGTGCTGTCTAACAAAGAAAACCTGCTTACGGGAGGGGAGAGTAGCCTCATCTGTGTTATGCATCCTTATTGCCCAGTGACAGGCTGGAGTGGGTCCTAGACCTGGCTGCATTGCCTTACTGCAGTGCAGTTTGCAGGGAGGTCCAGGACCTGGCTATGCTGTCTGGTAGGGGTACCAAAATCACAAGACTATGCAGATCTGCAGCATCTTCTGGCAGATAATACAGTACACATCTATGTATTTCATTTGTATATTTAGCTGTTTGCTGGTCTCAATTAGGGCAAGCGGCGCTCAGATGGATCTATCGGTTTTGGACACAAAATGGGGAGCAGACGCGAGCGGGAGACGTGCGCTCACAGATAGGATTGCACACATGTTGAAGACATCTGTGAGCGCTGCTCTTCCCATTCATACCCATGTGGAGGTGGTCTGTGCATGCAGCTCCCTTCCCACACATATTTGGGATGGCTGTGTGGCGAGCAGGCAATGTGAACATTTTTCTCCCTCGTTTTATGAATGAGCTTAGCTATTCTTCCAAACTTGTAAAGCTGCATTTTCAGAAACCTCAAGGCGATCCTGTGACAGATGGGTTTTCTTGTTAAAGAAAAAAAAAACTTGAAGGAACAAAGAGCAAAGAGAACATTCTCATTGAGAAGGAGCAGCTAGCAGCCCCATGTGGTTATTCTATGACGGCTGATACATGTTCTGCAGGAAAGACACCGATACATTGCTATGCATAGAATCCGACTCTTCACCCCAGGGACGCCTCTATAACTTGTTCTAAGGGCCAATTTGGATCTATGTGTGTGCGTAAAAGTGCGTTTTTTTGTCATGCGTCAACGTGCATTTTTTATGTTATTATTATTATAATACAGGATTTATATGGCCCAACAGTTTGCACCACGCTATACAATGTAGGGTGGGGGGGGAACAGTACAAATACAATACAATTCAATACAGAAGGGACAGGAGGACCCTGCTCAAGGAGCTTACAATCTAAAGGGAGGGGTAGGTGGTACAAAAGGTAATAGCTGCGGGGAATGATCTGATGGACCAAATGGAAAAGAAGACCCTAATGACTTTTTTAGGCACAAAATTATCTAAAAAATATTTTTTATTACAATTGAATAAAAACACAAAGTGCAAATTAAAATTCTAGCAATGAGTTGCTAATCGGATACCACATAGACATCACCATAACCACCAATAGGCCCCAATGTTATTATTATTTTTATTATACAGGATTCATATAGCACCAACAGTTTGTGCAGCGCTTTACAAAATGAAGGCAGATAGTACAGTTACATCACAATTTGGTACAAGAGGAATCAGAGGGCCCTGCTCATTAGAGCTTACAATCTAAGAGGGACGGTCAATTGATACAAAAGGTAATAGCTGTGAGGGATGAGCTGATGTAGAAAGTAAGACAGTGTATTAAAGAGAAAGGTTTTCAGGGATCCTCTAAAGATGGATAGATTAGGAGACAGTCGGACAGATTGGGGTAGGAAGTTCCAAAGGATGGGAGAAGCTCTGGAGAAATCCTGGAGGTGAGCATGGGAGGAGGTGACAAGCTAGACAGCAGGAGGTCTTGGGAGGACTGAAGAGGGCGGCTTGGTTGGTATTTTGAGACTAGGTTAGAGATGTAGCTGGGGGCAGAGTTGCGGATGGCTTTGTAAATTATTCTTAGTACTTTGAATTTTATTTGTTGGGTGAGTGGAAGCCAGTGAAGAGATTGGCAGAGAAGGGTGGCCCTAAATAGACGCCAATGAAATGTAGTGGTCAATCTCTAAGTGGGCCTGGTGTAAGTTGATGTGTGGGAAAGGGAAGATAGAAGCTCTACATGTTTCGTGCCGGCGCGCTTCTTCAGGAGCTTGAGGTAGGTATTATAATATGATATTGCAATAGAAAGCTCTCATGCCGGCTAGAATAGGGTCAAGAGGTAGGGAGTAAGCCAACCGTCATTCCAATAATGCAGTATTCATATAGTAGATAAGGTGGTGGTATAATTGGACCAAGTCCCAGGCGTAGAGAAGTATAAAGGTTTAATATACAGTATCTCACAAAAGTGAGTACACCCCTCACATTTTTGTAAATATTTTATTCTATCTTTTCATGTGACAACACTGAAGAAATGGCACTTTGCTACAATGTAAAGTAGTGAGTGTACAGCTTGTATAAGAGTGTCAATTTCCTGTTCCCTCAAAATAACTCAACACACAGCCATTAAAGCGTTAGTAAACCCGCCTGCTAAAAAAAAAAAAAAAAAAATCCTGCAAGACAATAGCATAATATGTTAGTATGCATATTATGAAATACTTACCTTAGAACGAGGCCCCCGATGCCCGAGTCGGTCAGCGCTAAGGACGCTGACATGTTGGTCCTCTTCTTTCTTCCGGGTACGTGGCTCCGGCGCTGTGAGTGGCCGGAGCCGCGTGACATCACTCCCGCACATGCGCGCTCTTCGTTCAGGCAGCCAGCTCTGAGTTGCCGGACGCCTCGGCCGGATCATCAGAGCGCATGCGCCGCTAATGTCAGAGGCTGCATGCAGGGCGAATATCTCCTAAACCATGTAGGTTTAGGAGATATTTTTTTTCTTGTTCAAATATTTTATTAACATAAAAAGAAGACAAGAAAACAGGCCTGTGGGCCCAACAGGTTACAAGGTCGTACCAAATCTATACTGATAAGAGGAGATTTTTTTTACCTACAGGTAAGCCTTATTATAGGCTTACCTGTAGGTAAAAACAGTAGTGGGGTGTTTACTACCACTTTAATGTCTAAACCGCTGGCAACAAAAGTGAGTACATCCCTAAGTGAAAATGTCCAAATTGGGCTCAATTAGCCATTTTCCCTCCCCGGTGTCATGCGACTTGTTAGCGTTACAAGGTCTCAGGTGTAAATGGGGAGCAGGTGTCTTAAATTTGGTGTCTTCAAATGTGAGATATTGTATATATCATAAGATATCATAGGGATGAAATATCAAGGTATACACCCTGATGCAGGAACATATAACAAGCAGGTTTCTTGAACGGTTCCCTCAGCTCCTAAACACAACAGTATGCCATCCAGAGACCACCCAAATAGTAGCAAACTGGCGTGATGACCCGATGATCTGATGGAGGTGGCTCAGGTATGGTTCTTAGGTGGAGGTGGGGTAGGCTTCCCTGAATAAATGAGTTTTCAGGGATCGCCTAAAGGCGGACAGGGTAGAGGCTGACCGGGCATTCTGGTGCAGGGAGTTCCAGAGTATTGGAGACGCTCTGGAGGAGTCCTGGAGGTGAGCATGGGAGGAGGTAACAAGGGAACTAGAGAGTAGGAGGTCTTGGGAGGAGCGGAGAGGAGGATTTGGGCGATATCTGCAGATGAAGTTGGTGATGTAGTTGGGGGTGATTTTGTGGATGGCCTTGGATGTTGTAGTTATTATTTTGAATTTTATACAATGGGGTAGCCAGTGAAAGGATTGGCAGAGAGGAGCAGCAGTCACGGATCGGTTAGTAAGGTGTATTTGTCTATTAGCAGCATTCATAATAGACTGAAGGTGGGATAGCCTGTGTAAGGGTAGGCACTGGGGGATAGCCTGTGTAAGGGTAGGCACTGGGGGGGTAACCTGCGTAAGGGTAGGTACTGGAGGATAGCCCGTGTAAGGGTAGGCACTGGGGGATAGCCCGTGTAAGGGTAGCCACTGGGGGGGTAGCCCATGTAAGGGTAGGCACTGGGGGGTAGCCCGTGTAAGGGTAGGCACTGGGGGATAGCCTGTGTAAGGGTAGGCACTGGGGGATAGCCTGTGTAAGGGTAGGCACTGGGGGGTAACCTGCGTAAGGGTAGGCACTGGGGGATAGCCTGTGTAAGGGTAGGCACTGGGGGATAGCCTGTGTAAGGCCACTTTTTGTGATACAGCACTTCGTTACTTTAACTGACAATTGCGCAGTCATGCAACGCTGTACCCAAATAAAAAATTGTCTTTTTCCCCCAAAAATAGAGCTTTCTTTTGGTGGTATTTGATCACCTCTGCAGTTTTTATTTTTTGAGCTATAAACAAAAAAAGGCTGACAATATTTTTTTTTTAAAAAAAATCTGATTTCTTCATCAATTTAGGTCAATATGTATTCTGCTACATATTTGTGGTAAAAAAAATCCCAATAAGCGTATATTGATTGGTTTATGCAAATGATAGCATTTACATGGGCTATGGGATATTTTTATTTATTTATATTTTTTATACTAGTAATGGCAGCGATCAGCAACTTATAGCGGTTCTGCGATATTGCAGAGGACAATCGGACACTAACTGACACTTTGCGGAAACCAGTGACACTAATGCAGCGATCAGTGCTAAAAATATGCACTGTCACTGTACTGATGACACTGGCAGGGAAGGGGTTAAACATCTAGGGCGATCAAAGTGTTAACTGTGTGCCTAGCCAGTGTGTCTGTGTACTGTGTGTGGTGATTTTACTAGGGGAAGTAATTAATTTTATCCGATGCTTTGTGGGTAAAGTATATTAATTACTCCCCCTCTGACAGGACAGAGCTCTGCCTTTGTTGCTGTAAAATATCCCAATAAGTGTATATTGATTGATTTGTGCTAACGTTATAGCATCTACAAAATGGTATATATACTGGAATTTTTATTTATTTATACTAGTAATGGCGGTGATCAGCAACTTACAGCAGGACTGCAATATTGCGGGGGATAATCAGAAACTTTGCAGGAACCAGTGACAATAATACAGTGATCAGTGCTAAAAATATGCACTGTCACTGTACTAATGACACTGGCTGGGAAGTGGTTAAACATCTAGGGTGATAACTGTGTGACTAGCCAGTGTTTTTGTGTACTATGTGTGGTGCTTTTACTAAGGGAAGAGATGGATTTTTCCCCCTGCTTTGCAGAAACACAAAATCTATCCCTTCCCCCTGTCAGATCTGCCTTGTTTGCAGATCTCAGTTCAGTGTGTTATACCAGTGATCAGTGGGTGCCAGCGGACATCCAGTGCCTGTCACCCGCAGATTGGCTTCTGCTGTGAATGAACGCAGCAGAAGCAGCCTGCCAGTGGCATGTGTACGCCCCCTGCAGGCAGAAGTGCAGAATCTCCTATATATTGGGGATTCTACACAGGAGAGCTGCTCTATAGCAGTAAAACCGCTATGGCCGGTCTTTATGTGGTTAATACCTGTTGGCAGCCCATCAGAACGCATGTTATATGCATTTTGATGAGCCGCCATTGTTTTTTATGGGCCTTCCAATGCACTAAGGTGCAAAAAAAACAAAAACCTGGCAGATATTTTTAAGACGCACTGCGGTGCTGAGATGGGAACAGGGACTGCGCCCACTGAAGTATCAGCAGTGCAAGAAAAATAGTGCAGATTGTGACATTTTTACTTGTGCAACAAATGAACAATGAGTCGCAATGCATGTTCCTGCTGAATGTGAAATGTTCATCAGAAATAGGAAAATCCTGAACTTCCACATTTCACAGAAATGTCTTATGACTGAAAGGTTGCATGCGTTTGGGGCATGTAGACTGAGCACAGCAGTGTGCCAAGCATTGGGTGGCCTAGGACTCATAAACTATGGTCACTGCAAAGTAATGGATTGTTTGTCACATTGGAAACTTTTACTGTGATCATTTTGCACACACGTCCCTCTTGTACATATTTGCTTATCCTGGAGTTTGGCTTTAAATTATGGATATAATGAAATATGAACAAAGCATATCCCTCTCTAGTGTGCACTTGTCTCAATTAAGAGCGCTAAGTGTCATTCCTGTCTCTGCTATCAGCATGAATAATTTCTGACAAGTTTTCCTGACACCGAGAAAAAAATGGTGACAGTAGAGGGACTTCTAGCACACAGCCTGTTAGTGACAGTCTCAGCTCTGCTCCTGTGTGAAGGGGGTGTATCTTTTTCTCTCCAATCAGCTTTCAGAGCTCTCCTCACTGAGCTCTGTAGAGTAACTGTAGCTCTCTGACCCCTTTTTTTCTGACAGCTCAGACAAGCTTTATAAATTCTGGCCGTTAAACAGATGTAGAAAAGAGAAGGCTGCCAATAAACAGCTACAACTTATGTAGGAGGATTTGTTTCATCTCTGTATATCTCCAGAGGCTAGCCACTTCACTGAGTATATGTAAACCAGAAAACAGAGGGCGCCAGGGAGTGAAGCCACAGCTTTGTGTTCCAAGTGAGCACCAGAGCAGGGGTGTAGTAAAGCTCTAATAAACTGCATAACAACAACAACAAAAAAATCGGGCCCCGGGCAGTTTAACCACTTCAGCCCCGGAAGGATTTCCTTCCCCGTTTAGGACCAGAGCGATTCGTCACTGTGTCGCTTTAACTGACAATTGCGCAGTCGTGCGACGTTGTACCCAAACAAAATGTGCGTCCTTTTTTCCCCACAAATAGAGCTTTCTTTTGGTGGTATTTGATCCCCTCTGCGTCATTTCTGATTACCGCTATAAACAAAAAAAGAGCGTCAATTTTGCAAAAAAAAACAATTTTTCTTACTTTTTGCTAAAATACAAATAAAAAAAATATAAAAAAATTTTTTTTCATCAGTTTTGGCCGATTTATATTCTTCCTCATATTTATGGTATTGGGGTTTTTATTTTTTTTATTTTTTACTAGCAATGGCGGTGATCTGCGATTTTTAGTGGTACTGCAATATTGCGGCGGACATGTCGGACCATTTTGACACTTTTTTGGGACTATTGGCATTTATACAGCGATCAATGCTGTAAAAATGCACTGATTACTGTGTAAATGCCATTGGCAGTGAAGGGGTTTACTTGGAGGTGGCGCTCTAAGGGTTAACTGTGTTCCCTCAGTGTGTTCTAACTGTATGGGAGCTGGGCTGGCGGGGGGGGGGGGGGGGAGTGAACAGCTTACATATACAGAAAGCCTGTGATCACAGCCCTTCCCCCTCTGTCAGAACGGAGATTCGTGTTTACTTACACGGACCTGTGTCGAACACAGTGAGCATGTGAGCGCACCCCCGGCAGCCTGCGCGCTCACAATACTAGTTATCACGGCCGCCATCCGGAGGTCGGCAAGTGGTTAAATTATAATGTGCTAATATGCATTGCATACTAGCACATTATGACAGACTTACCTAAAAATGAAGCCCTCCAGTGGTGCGCTGTTACCACTGCAGGCGCTTCCATCTTCACCTGGTCTTCTTTCCGGGTTCATGGGCTTCGGCATAATATACAGCCAAACTGGCGATGACGTCTCTCTCCGCATGCACCGGTGACGTCACTGACTGCATCTAAAGTAAATATCTCCTAAACGTTTACTGCACCGATAGGTAAACCTTATTATAGGTAA
>BLSH010389339.1:1671932-1683923 GCA_018402905.1 Glandirana rugosa
AAGGTACGAGTCGGTTGGGTAGGTATGAGTCTGTAGGTAGAGTAGGTATGAGTCGGTAGGTAGGGTAGGTATGAGTCGGTAGGGTAGTTATGAGTCGGTAGGGTATGTACGAGTCGGTAGGGGTAGGCCATAGTAGGTAGTGGTAGGTACCGAGTAGGTAGGTGTAAATACCGAGTCGGTAGGGGTGGGTACGAGTCGGTAGGGGTAGGTACCGAGTAAGTAGAGGTAGGTACCGAGTAAATACGGAGTAATTACGAGTAGGTACGGTGTAGGTACGGTGATGTCACCGGTAGTCACGGTGATGTCACGGAGTGTTAGCACATTAACCATCAGTTTAATCTAAACTTTACATACGGGGATCTTGTGGACTGTCACGAGGGACGTACAACCTGGAGACATACACCGGTCCGACACCTTTCATGTATGGGATGGCTGAGTATTGATGGGATGGCTGAGTATGGATGGGATGGATGGCTGAGTATGGATGAGATGGATGTCTGAGTATGGATGGGTTGGCTGAGCATGGAAGAGATGGCTGAGCATGGATGGGATGGCTGAGCATGGGTGGGAGGGCTGAGTATGGATGGGATGGATGGCTGAGTATATGGATGGGATGGCTAAGCATGGATGCAATGGCTGAGCATGGATGGGGGTGGCCAAGCATGGATGGGGATGGCCGAGCACGGATGGGGATGGCCGAGCACAGGTGGGGATGGCCAAGTACGGGTGGGGATGGCCGAGCACAGATGGGGATGGCTGAGCACGTATGGGGATGGCTGAGCACAGGTGGGAATGGCTGAGCATGGGATGGGATGGCTGAGTAGGACCACGGATATTCCTGGGTGCGCTCCCCAGGAGGCGGGCGGGAGCGCGATTCTGGGAGGACGTTATAGTACGCCCTCCCAAAATAATGTGACTGTCCTGCAGTCGTTTTTCGGCTATGGTCAGTCGGCATGTGGTTAAAGAGTAACTCCACTTTTATTGAGGAAAAACATTCCTCTCTGTGTGATCTATTTACACTGCAAGGATTTAAACAAACTTTGTTGCAGGTTCCTACCTTTTATTATTCTGAAGAAATTCCTGTGTGTTTCTCTGTGCCTCTGTACTGAGTGGGTCTAATGGGAGTGGTTTCATAATTATCAATCAGCTGCAGCACCTGCAGGGCACTAATGAGGAAAGTGGCAGGGCCTGCATTCCTTTAGCCGTGATTTCCTATTGGAAATTTTTTGTTGCAGGGGATGCCTAAAATCTGCTTGTGAAGTGCAGACTTCTGGGAAAATTGATGAGTCAATCACACAAGCAGGACATGATATTTCTGGGGGGCTTTCTGTACACATTTTGTATACAGAACACCTCTATATTGCATTTTCAGAAAATTACAGAGCTGCAAATTGAAAATAAAATGTAATTTTTAATAACATTACAATATAACTTGTGTCGCAATTGTATACTCTTTATTATTTTTCCTTATTTGCTATTTTATTTTCCCTCAAACTGGAGTTACCCTTTAAATACACTTTGGGGTTGATTTACTGGAGAGTTTTTGTTGTCAAAGCTTAAAGTGATTGTAAATTATCGTTTTTTTTTCCTATAAAAATAACAAGCATGTTATCATTACCTGTTCTGTTGCACTGGATTTGCACAGAGCAGCCTGGATCCTCCTCTTCTTGGGACCTCCACCGGTGCTCCTGGCCCCTCCCTCCTGTCGAGTGCCCCCACAGCAAGCAGCTTGCTATGGGGGCACCCGAGCCGAGTCACAGCTCCCTGTATCGATTCAGACACGGGGCTGCCGTCCCACCCCCTCTCTCTCCTGATTGGCTGGCTAACTTTGATTGACAGCAATGGGAGCCAATTGTGCCGCTGCTGTGTTTCAGTCTCGGATGGCTGAGACACTCCTGGACATCGCTGGACAGAGATGGGGCTTAGGTAAGTATTAGGGGGGCTGCTGCACACAGAAGGTTTTTTATCTTAATGCATAGAATGCACAGCGGCACCAGATTTTGCACTCTCCAGTTTTAGTAAATCAACCCCCTTTGAGTCACTGACTGTTGGTGAGAATGCCACAGGATTACCATTTTTTGTTTTGGTGTGAGACACACAAGGTGGTAAAAGCTCAACAACATTGGAACATTATAACCAGCCTGGGCCTCCCCCATGAATGAAGCATAAGGGGTTGTCTCATATTGGGTCCCCCACTCCTATTCAGCATGGGTGGTCAAGTCTTTATGGCCCGATGTACGCAGCAGCAGTTGTGTATCTCAAGTAGAATTTTCCCATTGTGCACATTCATGGAGATGACTTGAAGCAAGTGGATGCTATAGCAAATACCAGCTCCAATATCACCAGCACCCCATGGATCTTC
Source organism: Glandirana rugosa (assembly GCA_018402905.1). Taxonomy (NCBI): domain Eukaryota; kingdom Metazoa; phylum Chordata; class Amphibia; order Anura; family Ranidae; genus Glandirana; species Glandirana rugosa. The sequence continues at coordinate 1,674,295 of BLSH010389339.1, forward strand.
AAAAGAGCATCCAAAAATGTATTAACGCAATCACAGCATTAAATTGTGACATTTTGGGGCCATAAGCACCCTTTCATCAGGCATGGGATGATGAAGGGGTGCAGCGTGGCCTGAAACTTGTGATCGCTTTGGTAAAATTTTGGATGCTGTTTTGGACAGAGATGGGGCTCAGGTAAGTATTAGGGGGTGTGCTGCACACAGAAGGTTTTTGATCTTAATGCATAGAATGCACAGCTGCACCAGATTTTGCACTCTCCAGTTTTAGTAAATCAACCCCCTTTGAGTCACTGACTGTTGGTGAGAATGCCACAGGATTACCATTTTTTGTTTTGGTGGTTTTGGACATCTCAATGGGAGTACATGAAAAACGCATTAAAAACACACATAAAATGCATGACAGTGCAGACAGACAAGTGTGAATCTCAAAAGATCTTTCCCCATTTCTCTAGTTTCCAAAGCATAAAACTGGAAACCGACGAAGAACTTGTAAACCCAATTGAAGTTTTCAGCCTCTTCATATGTAGACCCCCTTATGCTTCATTCATGGGGGAGGCCCAGGCTGGTTATTATGCTCCAAAGTTGTTCAGCCTTTACCACCTTGTGTGTCTCACAAAGCCTTGCCTACAAAATACGTTTGGAAACATTTCCTCGACAATAATCCCAGCTCCGGCTCCAGTAAAAGGCCCGCGCTCGCTCCTGGATTTAATCAGAGAATTACAGGAGGGCCGGAGCTTAGAAAGCTGTAACAGGTAACGTGTGCTCTATTATTCCCGTCTAATAAATGAATTGGAGCTGGTAGGCGCAGGCCCTCTCTTTTGTATTTGCAATCCCGCGCACACCTCGTGGAGTCGCTTTGGGCTTATGTGCCAGGAACACAATCCTCTTGTGTTTGTTCTGAGACTTGCCGCCGCATACCAGCAGCCAGACACCAGCAAATAACAAGCAGATGTCCGAGGGGGCCCCGGGTAATGAGCTGCACTCAACACACCTCTGCTGGTTGCACTTAAACTAATCTAAGTAACATAACAACTGCAGGTCAAATGTTGAAGACTGGCTTTTTCAATTTTTCTTTTGCACAACAGAGCTTTCTTTTTAAACCAGCCTCCCTCTGTAGGCAGCAAAGGTCACGTAAAAAAAGGAAATGTCCATTTTAGGTCGCCTTCAGAGGCCGCCAAACATGAATCAGCTCAATTTTGTGGACCCCATGGTTGTTTATTTTTAGAGCGCAGTTACCAGGATGAAGGAAAGGGGTCCCAGAATTGGCCAAATTAGTATCATTTTGCCTGTCTCCGTTTTCATCAGTAAAAGTGCCCTCAACATGTTGAAGAGGACAAGCTGACATCCTGTCTGGGTTTAATAATTCCAATCTATGGATAATGGCCATCGGCGAAGGGCGCGCTCTGCCCGGTGAAGACATGTACACTCCATAAGTGGTGTCAGACATTCCTTTGTTACTTGTAAGACGTCCGCGGCCTGCTATTACTTTAATCAAATTACACTAATGATAAATGTTGGACTTAAGTGCCATTAGCAGCAATGTGCACTTCCCTCGTCACTATCTCTTTTGATCTGTAGAATTGCCTTCTGCCGATAGTTATTAATTAGGCAATGGCTCCACCCAAGCCACTGGAGATGTTGGGTAAGGAAGTCCTGTTGAGCAGATATTGGGTCACCCACTCCTATTCAGCATGGGTGGTCGAGTCTTTATGGCCCGATGTACGCAGCAGTTGTGTATCCCAAGCAGAATTTTCCCATCTTGAAGCAAGTGGATGCTATAGCAAATACCAGCTCCAAAATCACCAGCACCCCATGGCTCTTCAAAAAAGCATCAAAAAATGTATTAACGCAATCACAGCATTAAATTGTGACATTTTGGGGCCACGAGGACCCTTGCAGCAGGCCTCTGATGATGAAGGGGTGCAGCGTGTCCCAAAACTTTGCTTTGGTATCATTTTGGACGTTTTTAAGATCAATGGTGAACTGGCATTGTATATTTTGACTTGTGTTGATATCAGTTTCGTGCTGGTATTTGCTTGAAACTGATATCAACACAAGTCAAAGCATCTTCAGAAGAGCATTCAAAAATATATTAAATCGATCACAGCGGTAAATGGCAATGTTTTGGAGCCATACAAAACCCTTCATCAGGCATGTGATGATGAAGGGGTGCTGTGTGACCTTGAAACTTCGCAATTTACTGCTGTGATGTGATTACTTTGATATATTTTTAGATGTTATTTTGAAGATCCATAGTGTGCTGGCGATAAATGCTTTGAGCTGTGTATTCCGGGCATGGAAATTTACATTATACATCCTCATGGACCCATGTGCATAAGGCCTTCAAGTATATGTAAAGGCAAAACTTAATTTTTTTCACTTTTGTATAGGGTATGGAATGATAAGAACCACTGTAAGATTTTTTTTTGACTGCTGTGTCCCACCAGGAACCCTGAGATTATTTTTCACTTCCTGTTCCAGAGATGGAATAGGAAGTAAGAGAAGATTAGATTGCCTCCAAAGAAATTGTGCAGAACAAGTTTCCCTGTTGGAAGATTTTCTTTCACATCCTGTTCTGGTGACAATTAAAACATTTTGGACTTGTCATCACTTTGACAATGGCCGCTGGGACAAATAGGTTTAGTCCCCCCAGTATGAAGACAGACAGCAAAAAAAATGCAAAAAATCTGCGAGAGGCACTTGGAACGATAATGATCAGTAATACAGAATTATCAGTGGTCAATCCAGTTCAAAACTGTACCACCACCCGGCACCCACACAGATGTCACATTGGGAGCAATGGCTGCATCCGAGCAGTCGCTGCATTCCAATTGACATTAAAGGGACTGTCTGCACAGAACACCTGAGCATCCCTGGGTGGGTAAACACGGCTCTCACATGGGGCACAGATTCATGCGTTTCCTGTGAAGGAGATCTTAAACCATCCTTTTTCAACCAGGGTGCCTTCAGGTGTCTTCTGGGGTGCCTTGGGAAAATGCCTAGAAATTGCCCAAAAATTGTATACAAGCTAGTGGGCAGATCAAGCCTGCCTATTAGTTACACAAAGCCACAGGTTTTCTTTGCGCATCATTACAATCTTCCAACCGCCAATGTCCTAACAACCAATGACATCAACGGTTGATAAGGAGGATGTTGGGCACTTGCACAGCATCCTTGTTTGGGGTCACATTAGCTGAATGAGAGAGAGAAACTGAGGCAGAAGAAAAACATTAGGATACTAGACAGTACCAGTGTGCAAAGGTGTGTTTGCTTTGGAAGAATAATCTCCTTTAATGTCGCGTGTCCTACATGTGAGGTTGTTGCTGCGTTATGTAAAACTATTAATTTTGTTTTTAAACTTTAGAATGTGGTGTCTCAAAATTGCATGGAATGTTAAAGGGTGCCTTGACCGAAAAAAGGTTGAGAAACTACCGAATGTCAGATATGTTGCATCAGTTTTTTGTCTTAACCACTTGACGCCCACGCTATAGCCAAATGATGGCTACAGCAGGGCTTTAAAATGCCAGGAGGGGATACATGGATGTCCTCCCATATTCGTGCCACCCGCCTGCCCGCCCCCTGGGGACTCGGGTGATAACTGAGCAGGGTAAAGGGCCAATCACAGTGGGCCCTTTACCATGGGATCAGTTGTCAGCCAATGACAGCTAATCACGAAAGTAAACAGAAGCCGGAAAAGAAGAAAGCAGTTTACCGGCTTCTGTTAGAGCAGTGATTCTCAACTCCTGTCCTCAGGATCCACCAACAGGCCAGATTTTAAGTATTACTTTGGGGGGAAGCAGACTAGAATACTGCAATCACTGAGCAGCAAATGATATCACCTGTGATTCATTTCAGTTATCCTGCAAACTTGGCCTGTTAATGGGTCCCGAGGACTGGAGTTGATAACCACTGTGTGTGAGGGACATCGTCCCTCTAAGTGCCCACCAGTTCTGCTAATCAGTGCTCTCCAGTGCTGCTAATCAGTGCCCATCAGTGCAGCTAATCAGTGCCCACCAGTTCCACCTATCAGTGCCCATTAGTGCTGCCAATCAGTGCCTCATCATCAGCGCCTCCTGATCAGAGCCTACCAGCGCCACCTATCAGTGCCCATCAGTGCCACCACTCTGTGCCACCTATCAATGCCCCTCGGTGCCACCCATCAGTGCCCATCAGTGAGACCCTTCAGTGCAGCCTCATCAGTGCTTCCTGATCAGTGCCCATCAGTGCTGTCTCATCATTGTCCATCAGTGCCACCTATCAGTGCCCATCAGTACCGCCTATCAGTGCAGCCTATCAGTGTCCATCAGTGAAGGAGAAAAATTACCTGTTTATAAAATTTTATAACAAAATATATGAAAAACTTTTTTTTTCAAAATTTGTGATTTTTTTTGTTTGTTTAGCAAAAAATTAAAAACCCAGCGGTGATAAAATGCAACCAAAAGAAAGCTCTATTTGTGGGGGAAAAAATGATAAAAATTTCATATGGGTACAGTGTTGCATGGCCACGCAATTGTCATTCAAAGTGCGACATCGCTGAAAGCCGAAAATTGGCCTGAGCAGGAAGGGGGTTAATAAGGGGTATAAGTGCCCAGTAAGCAAGTGGTTAAGCAGAGTTTGCCTATAAAAAAGACAGGTTTACTTTTCAGACACAACACTTTCTTACCTTTTCCAGTTTCCTCAATATTACATATGACCCAACCTGTAAGATGTGGTGATTTGTACTTTTTTATATTTAGAACTATAAAATTTGCAATTTATAAATTTAAAATGATTGTAATAGTAATACCAGAATAATATTAAACTAAAGAATAGTAGTAAAGATCAGAGTTGTAGATATATTTTGCTTCTTCACTGTAATCATGATGCTACACAAGATCTGCGGTCACTTTCCCACCGTCTGGGAATCTACGCAGCAAAAGTCAATAAAACCGTAAAGTGAGCTCAACACGTGGTTGTGACTATGTGCACCACAGTTGGCACAAATTGTGCTGAAAGAAATCATATCCTCCTAATTGTTACCTATGTGAAAAAATGTGCCCATTCCTCAGAGGAGGCAGACGGGATCAAAGGCAGGTCTTGAATTTGTGGGAAAAAATGTGCTTGTAAAACAAAACTCTCCGCATGGAGAGAGAGGACAAAACAGCCGAGCATGTGGCAGTCAAAATACGTGTGACAGCTGCAAGAAGCCACCAGCTCTAGATGTGCCTTAAACCCAAACCTTGCCAGACTCCCAACTCGGCTCATTCCGCAATCAGGGCTTGAAAACAGTTTATGGCTGGAGCATGCGGAATGCTGAATAATGTCATATAACACATCATCTTTATTTCCATTGTGCTCTGTGCAGAAAGTATAGATAGCAAAATACCCCATTCCTCACTCTTATGACTTGCATGATCCAGGTCATCCAGGAGATCCGAGTGATCCACTCAGGGCCGTCTTTAATATTGATTGGACCCTGGGCAAATATTTTCTTGGGCCCCCCCCCATGCAATCTCACTCTCTACCTGCTCTGAGACATACAATAAATAGCAACTAGACTTGAAATCAATTTACTGAATCAGATCAGCAGTGATTTTGATTGGTTGGCAGAGGTCACAGCATATCATTGCCGCTTACTGTCTGGTTGCTAGAGGTTACAGCACACATTATACTGTACATCAATACTGCTCACTCATTGGTTGCTAGAGGTTACTGCACATCATTACTGCCCACAGATTGGTTGCTAGAGGTTACAGCACATCATCTCCTCACTGCCTACACACCATGGACTGGGGAGCACAAAGTCGCTTTCCTGAAACCACAGAAATGTGCTGCCCTTTAGCGGATACACAGCAGTGCCATCAATTATCAATGACACCCTCATGCATCTGCTGACATGTGCTGTGGACTTTGAAGCATGCCTTTGTCTCCCCAGTGGGCAGCATCCAGTATAGGTGATGGTGAATATGACCTCAGGGGGGCATGATATACATATGAATGCCACCTTTGCTTACATATCAGTGCAGCTGGCCGCCACTATTTACATATGAATGCTGCCGCTATTTACATATCAATGCCGGTTATTTACATATAAACATAGGGAGGGTCTGCAGGTGAGTCATCTGTACACAACAATAGGGCAGAGTTGGGCAGCTTTAGTAGCAGCACTTAGATATCGGGACACAGCACAGGTCTAAAACTTCAAGGGACAAGGGAATTCAAACCAGGATAGTTGGCAAGTATGAGGCAGCTGCTTTGGGCCCCACAACAATGACAGGGCCCAGTGCAGCTGCCCCTTTTGCCCTGCCTTAAAGACGGCCCTGGATCCACTCTTGCAACAACTCCACTCCCAATCAGCATTGATTATTTTTAAAAGAGGAGTATGGGAATCTGGTTTTTTTTTTTACAGAATCATACTTATCTAGCTGGATGCAGCATCAGTCCAATGCTACATCTGTCCCCCGCCGGATCTAACACAGAACTGAGCCGTCAAACACCACCAATCGCTAGTCCTCAGGGCTCACTGAGCAGAGAGCTGGTGACTGTCAGTCACTGCTCTCTGCTCTGCCCCCCATGTGCTCACTGGAGCACTGGGCTGTGGAGGGGGCAGGAGCGACCGGCTCAGGCTCTCAGTGGTTCTCTGAGAAGCTGAGCCAGGTGCCAGTCCAGGCATGTGGGCGGATCCTGACCATATGGTCACGATCTTGACCGAGGCTGGACTGGCTCCACAGGAGAAGTACAGCCAAACGAGATTTGGCTGTACTTCTCCTTTAATCTGCACGCTGCTAGCATTATTAAATAGCTAGGAAAGTATATTATATTTACTTGTTTTAAACTTTTTTTTTTTACATTTCTTCAGTTACTTCCTGGTTTCTTGCCTAGGCAAGAAATGATGTCATACATCCCAGGAGTCTTCAGAAGGGGAGGAGAGGAGGAGGGGTTTTCTCTGCTAATCATACTCTCCTGCATGCATGCTTGAGTTAAGGGCAGATGGATTCCAGGAAGTAAATGCTACACAAATCATTTGCCCTTGCTCAAGATGGCCATGGCCAGAAATGCTAGGGGGGTGTTTTTCAAAGTGATTTCTCAACAAAATAAAGCATGGAGGCATGGATGGATGGGAGGGGGGGGGGGGGGTTAATCGTGTTTTTGTTTTCGGTTTATGGGGCTCAGATCTGCTTTAACTACTTCAGCCCCGGAAGGATTTCCCCCTTTAGGACCAGAGTACTTTTTGCGATTCGGCACTGTGTCGCTTTAACTGACAATTGCGCGGGCGTGCGACGTTGTACACAAACTAAATTGACGTCCTTTTTTCCCCCACAAATAGAGCTTTCTTTTGGTGGTATTTGATCACCTCTGCAGTTTTTATTTTTTGCGCTATAAACAAACAGAGCGACAATTTTGCAAAAAAAAAAAACAATATTTCTTACTTTTTGCTATAATACGCATCCAAAAAAAATACATATAAAAAAACAAATGTATTCATCAATTTTGGTTAATATATATACTTCTACATATTTTTGGTAAAAAAAAAAAAATCGCAATCGGCGTATATTGATTGTTTTGCGCAAAAGTTGCAGCGTTTACAAACTATGAGAATTCATTTATGGGGTTTTTATTTATTTTTTACTAGTAATGGCGGCGATCTGCGATTTTTAATGGGAATGCGACATTGCAGCGGACATGTCAGACACTTTTGACACTTTTTTGGGACCATTGGCATTTATACAGTGATCAGTACTATGAAAATGCACTGATTACTGTATAAATGTAACTGGCAGGGAAGGGGTTAACACTAGGGGGCGATCAAAGGGTTAACTGTGTTCCCTGGGATGTGTTACTAACTGTGTGGGGGCTGGGCTGGCTGGGAGGGGAGAGTGGTCACGGCCCCCATACGATCATACTCCTTCCCCCCGTCAGAACGGAGATCCGTGTGTTCTGTCACTGCGGGGGAGCGACCACGGCTACCACCCTACCCGCTCCCTGGCTCCCCCGATACACAGTGAGCGCGCAAGGCCTCCGGCAGCGTGCGCGTGCTCACGATCTTGCAGTTCGCTATATCGGGCCAAGTTGCTGCTGTCAATCCATGGCGGGCGGTCGGCAACTGGTTAAAGAGGATCTCCAGGCTCCTTCCAAAAAATTAAAAGCCCGCAGCTACAAATACTGTAGCTGCTGACTTTTAATATTAGGGCACTTACTTGTCCCGGAATCCAGAGGTGTCCTCACCCAAGCCGATTTTTCAATTGGCTATCAGGTGCTGGCGCCATTATCTTGACTAAGGGAATCCATCAGTGAAGCCTTACAGCTTCACAGCAGGTCTCCTACTACACATGCGTGAATCGTGCTGCGTTTTGTGAATGGGCTGCGGGGGAAGGAGGGGGGAGCCGAACTACAGCCAGAAAAGCCAGGTACCCGCTCCACCCAAAAGGTGCCAATTGTGGCAGTGGAGGGGGAGAGGCAGACAAGCGGAGCTTCCCCTTTTGGATGGAGCTCTGCTTTAAAGCGTGTCCCAAACCAAATACAAAACTGTCATAGTGTATATTGCAGCTTGCCAGTTCTTCTAAGTAATTGCTACATTATAGTCATTGTTTTCATTTTTTCCCCTTATTTTCACCTGGTGATTCATCTAGTAACAGATCCGAGGTGGATTGCCTTTTAGAGGAGACCCAATTAGCTGCCGCCAGGCTTTAGGGGGCCACCATAGCGCCTCCTGGATGCATGTTTATAAAGGTCCTGGATAGGAAGGAGGTTCCCACCAAGCAGTCCCATGACCCACCTTGCTTCTTCTCCAGATGGGATAGCCACATACTTTACTTTTTGGAGATACTCCTCCATCTTGTGTCACTCTCTCTCCTGGCCAGGGACCCATGTTCGTACATATTCCTGGTCTGAGACCTGTTATCTGAAATAAAGAATGTCCAGTCCAGATGCTTTTTAATGCTTTACTGCAGGGGTCTCCAAATTTTTAAAACAAAGGGTAAGTTTATGATCCATCTACTATGGATTTAAAATCAAAGATGGGAAGCTGCAAGCCCATCCTATGCAACATAATGCACCTCTGTTTTCCTTGTAATAAACACACACTGCTTGATATGTCTTTTTCAACTTGCCTAACTATATAACTGTGAATAGCCTGACAGTTGCAAGCATTGCTTGATATTACAAATGATGCTCCAAGTCAGGATCTGGTAACTATCCAACCGTCTAAAGGTGCCTATATATTCATTCAATAGCAAAAAATATCTGGATCACGCAGCAAATATTTATGGAGCATAGTCATCAGCTTCCAAATAATATTAATTGGGCAGGCTAGAAATCCTTTTATAATCACTACTTTCCTTTGGTAAGTACATCTTCACCTCCCTGCTCCAAAGGCCTGTACACCTTCACCTCCCTGCTCCAAAGGCCTGTACACCTTCACATCCCTGCTCCAAAGGCCTGTACCCCTTCACCTCCCTGCTCCAAAGGCCTGTACACCTTCATATCCCTGCTCCAAAGGCCTGTACACCTTCACATCCCTGCTCCAAAGGCCTGTATACCTTCATATCCCTGCTCCAAAGGCCTGTACACCTTCATATCCCTGCTCCAAAGGCCTGTACACCTTCACCTCCCTGCTCCAAAGGCCTGTACACCTTCACCTCCCTGCTCCAAAG
>BLSH010389339.1:1694806-1715684 GCA_018402905.1 Glandirana rugosa
TTTTCCACCCCCCCCCCCTCCCAAAAGAGTCATCCGTGGTCTATACATTGTGTAAAGGGATGCAGAGGGTGCAAGGGATCGTATCACAACACCGAGACTGCTCTGGTGATCATAGTGAAAACAGCACCTCCTGAATGTGTTGAGCACATTTCCTAAAATGGTGGAATTAGGTTTGCTGTAATCCTTGTAATATATAGATAGCTGCCCTTAGGGCAATATTTTTTCTCAGTAAAAGTGTTTCAGCAAAGTAAATCCAAATGCTTAAATGGTAAAGACAGAAAAAAACAAGACCAAAAAATTTCTTGTTTCTTATTAATTTAAACATTTCCATCTGGCATTGGCTGGACTGTACTGATGTCTGTATTTTAGCTATTAATGATTTCTAGGAAGATTCATTAGTTCCTCCGTTTGCTTCCAAAAGTGCAAAATAAAAAAGCAAGGGAAATTAAAGAGGACCTGTCATGAGAAACACTTTTCATGCTAAGTGCATGTATGCTAGGTCATGTGTCATTGTAATGCTTCCACATAATTATTACCTCTCATCAGTGGCGGCTTTGGGGGGGGGCGAGCGGCAATCAAACCTCCCAGACGCTCCCCTCACCGATCCGTCAATCATCCCGCACTACTTACCCCATCCAGGTTAGGGGCGGCTTCGGCCGCTGCCCAGCTGCTTCTCCTCCTCTGTGGCTTCTGCTGCTTCCCAGCTGCTTCTCCTCCTCTGTGGCTTCTGCTGCTTCCCAGCTGCTTCTCCTCCTCTGTGGCTTCTGCTGCTTCCCAGCTGCTTCTCCTCCTCTGCGGCTTCGGCTGCTTCCCAGCTGCTTCTCCTCCTCTGCGGCTTCGGCTGCTTCCCAGCTGCTTCTCCTCCTCTGCGGCTTCGGCTGCTTCCCAGCTGCTTCTCCTCCTTGGAGGCTTCTGCTGCTTCCCAGCTGCTTCTCCTCCTCGGAGGCTTCTGCTGCTTCCCAGTTGCTTCTCCTCCTCGGCAGCTTTGGCTGCTTCCCAGCTGCTTCTCCTCCTCGGCGGCTTTGGCTGCTTCCCAGCTGCTTCTATTCCTTGGTGGCTTCAGCTGCTTCTCCTCCTCGGCAGCTTCTACTGCTTCCCAGCTGCTTCTCCTCCTCGGCGGCTTTGGCTGCTTCCCAGTTGCTTCTCATCGGAGGCCTCTGCTGCTTCCCAGCTGTTTCTCCTCCTTGGTGGCTTTGGTTGCTTCCCAGCTGCTTCTCCTCAGTGGCTTTGGCTGCTTCTCCTGCTCAGCGGCTTTTGCTGCTTCCCAGCTGCTTTTCCTCCTCGGCGGCTTCTGCTGCTTCCCAGCTGCTTCTCCTCCTTGGTCGCTTCGGCTGCTTTTCCTCCTCAGTGACTTCTGCTGATTCCCAGCTGCTTCTCCTCGGCAGCTTCTGTTGCTTCCCAGCTGCTTCTCCTCCTTGGTGGCTTCTGCTGCTTCCCAGCTTCTTCTCCTCCTTGGTGGCTTTGGCTGCTTCTCCTCCTCAGTGGCTTCAGCTGCTTCTCCTCCTCGACAGCTTCTGCTGCTTCCCAGCTGCTTCTCCTCCTTAGTGACTTCGGCTGCTTCTCCTCCTCGGCAGCTTCTGCTGCTTCCCAGCTGCTTCTCCTCCTCAGCGGCTTCTGCTGCTTCCCAGCTGTTTCTCCTCCTCGGTGGCTTTGGCTGCTTCTCCTCCTCAGTGGCTTCGGCTGCTTCCCAGCTGCTTCTCCTCCTCGGTGGCTTTGGCTGCTTCCCAGCTGCTTCTCCTCCTCAGTGGCTTCAGCTGCTTCCCAGCTGCTTCTCCTCCTCTGTGGCTTCGGCTGCTTCCCAGCTGCTTCTCCTCCTCGGTGGCTTCTGCTGCTTCCCAGCTGCTTCTCCTCCTTGACGGCTTCTGCTGCTTCCCAGCTGCTTCTCCTCCTCGGCGGCTTCTGCTGCTTCCCAGCTGCTTCTCCTCCTCTGCGGCTTCTGCTGCTTCCCAGCTGCTTCTCCTCGGCAGCTTCAGTTGCTTCTCCTCGGTGGCTTCAGCTGCTTCCCAGCTGCTTCTCCTCCCCTGCGGCTTCGGCTGCTGCCCAGCTGCTTCTCCTCCTCGGTGGCTTCTGCTGCTTCCCAGCTGCTCCTCCTCCTCGGTGGCTTCGGCTGCTTCCCAGCTGCTTCTCCTCCTCGGCGGCTTCTGCTGCTTCCCAGCTGCTTCTCCTCCTCGGTGGCTTTGGCTGCTTCCCAGCTGCTTCTCCTCCTCGGTGGCTTCTGCTGCTTCCCAGCTGCTTCTCCTCCTCGGTGGCTTCGGCTGCTGCCCAGCTGCTTCTCCTCCTCGGTGGCTTTGGCTGCTTCCCAGCTGCTTCTCCTCCTCGGCAGCTTCGGCTGCTTCCCAGCTGCTTCTCCTCCTCTGTGGCTTCGGCTGCTTCCCAGCTGCTTCTCCTCCTGGGTGGCTTCGGCTGCTTCCCAGCTGCTTCTCCTCCTCGGTGGCTTCTGCGGCTTCCCAGCTGCTTCTCCTCCTCGGTGGCTTCGGCTGCTGCCCAGCTGCTTCTCCTCCTCGGTGGCTTCTGCTGCTTCCCAGCTGCTCCTCCTCCTCGGTGGCTTCGGCTGCTTCTCCTCCTCGGCGGCTTCTGCTGCTTCCCAGCTGCTTCTCCTCCTCGGTGGCTTTGGCTGCTTCCCAGCTGCTTCTCCTCCTCGGTGGCTTCTGCTGCTTCCCAGCTGCTTCTCCTCCTCGGCAGCTTCGGCTGCTTCCCAGCTGCTTCTCCTCCTCGGTGGCTTCGGCTGCTTCCCAGCTGCTTCTCCTCCTGGGTGGCTTCGGCTGCTTCGCAGCTGCTTCTCCTCCTCTGCGGCTTCGGCTGCTTCCCAGCTTCTTCTCCTCCTCTGTGGCTTCGGCTGCTTCTCAGCTGCTTCTCCTCCTCTGTGGCTTTGGCTGCTGCCCAGCTGCTTCTCCTCCTCGGTGGCTTCGGCTGCTTCCCAGCTGCTTCTCCTCCTCGGTGGCTCTTCCTGCCCAATCAGGTCTTAGGCCCTGCTTCCTGATTCGCTGGAAGGAGAAGTAGGAAAACAATCGTGAATATTGATTTGCTAATGTCATACATTTCTTAAGCCAATTAGAGCTTTGGGCTCTAATCATGTGCTTAAAATGAAAAAAAAAAAAAACCCATAGAAATCCATGCGGTCGGTGCCCTGAATGGAGATTAGGGGTGGCCGCCACTGCCTCTCACATAGATCACAGTATTCTCCCGTCAATGCTTTCATCTTTTCTCTTTGGAAGCACAGAGCCATCTTTGTTCAGGCATAATTCAAGGTTAATATCTACTTCCTCAATCAACATGCTGGCTCAGATATTTACATTTTCTGGCTGTGTTTACAAATGTTTAACACAGATCAGCCCCTGCTGCAGCCTCTCATCTTGTGGCTTTCTGCAACGTTACAATGTTGCCTTCTGATCACTGGGAGGAGAGGGGAGACTGAGGAAATACTTCCTCCTGCCTGCAGCAGATTGATGGCCTCACCTCATCCTAGGCAAAGTCACTGGAACTTAATGACTACTTTTAATTAACCACTTGCCCTCCAGAACATTTTACCCCTTTCATGACCAGGGCATTTTTTGCTATTTAGCACTGCAGTACTTTAACTGACAATTGACCTGTCATGCAACGCTGTATGCAAATGAAATTTATATAATTTTTTCGCACAAAAAAAAAGTTTTCTTTTGGTGGTATTTGATCACCTCTGACTTTTTTAAAATAAATAACGAAAAAAAGACTGAAAATTTTGAAAAAATTACTTTCTGCTATAAAATACATCCAAAGCATTACAAACACAGAGCTCTCTTCTGTGAATGACAGAGCCGATCAGCGGGTCTTGGCAATCATTCATTGGCCAGGACCCGCTGATCGGCTTGTGCTGATTGGCGGGCCTAACCTGGAAGCGCTGATCACATACCAGATATGTGATCCAGTGCACAGCGGCCGCCCTGCCGCACTAAATGTACCTGGGGTGGCGCTAAGCATTTAGAAAAAGTTGAGATGTTTTTGAAAAGGTGTACTGCTTATGTACTGTATATTCTGTCACCAGATCTGTAAAGTTGCTGTAAGGTCCAGCTGTGCTGGGAACTCGGTGTACTCTCCTTCAATGATCATACTTGTCCCGACACACTCCCACTGCACAGCCATTCACTGGGAAGATCAGTGTGCTGCTGTTTCTCCTCCCCAGCTCTTGTGCAGCTGAGGGAATGTGATCACTTATAAAAAAAAAGGGGGGGGGGGGTATTTATATATTTTTTTATATTTATACGAGAATGTTTTGCCTTTTATTTTTCTATTATAAAATAAATGGGTTGTTTTACAAGGCGATCATTTACAATCACTTTAAGTATAACACCTCCAGGTATTTGTTTCCTCTCTGAGAGAATGTGATGCTGCCCTTTACAATGCCTTCATATTTTCTCACCAGAAGAACAACACCATTTTTGTACAGACATCACCCAGGATCGCCATTTAATTCCTGGATTTGATGCTGGCTTCAGAGATTTTACAGTCATGTAAACGCTGGTGCCAAAGCATTTCCTAGCTGCTTTCACATCTCTCACACTTATCAAACCCCTGCTGAATCTTCTTAACCACTTCAATACCGGGCACTTAACCCCCCCACCCCCTTTCCTGCCCAGACCAATTTTCATCTTTCAGCTATTTCGCATTTTGAATGACAATTGCTCGGTTGTGCGACGTTGTACCCAAAAAATTTTTTTGTCTTTTTTCCCCTACAAATAGAGCTTTCTTTTGGTGGTATTTGATCACCTCAGCGTTTTTTATTTTTTGCACTACAAATAAAAAAAGACAAAAAATTTTGAAAAAAGTTTTTCTGTTTCTCTCACAAAACCTGTAAATAAGTAAGTTTTCTCCATCACTGATGGGCACTGATGAGGCTACACTGACGGGCACTGATGAGGTGGCATTAACGGGCACTGATGAGGCACTGATATTCAGCACTGACGGCACTAATAAGTGGCACTGATGGGCACTCATAGACAGCACTGATAGATGGCACTGGGCACTGATAGATGGCACTGATGGGCACTGCTAGTTGGCACTGATAGGTGGCACTGGTGGACACTGATAAGTGTCAGTGGTGGGCGGCAATGACAGATTGCACTGTAAGGTTGCCATTCCCTGGTGGTCCTGGGTGGCATCTGAAATTGGCTTTGAGTGCCATCCATGTTGGGCATTGTTGGGCATTGTGCCCCTTACCTAGCAGTCTAGGGTGGGCTCCCTGATGGTCCTGGGTGGGCTTTCCCTGGTGGTCCCTGGGTGGGTTCCCTTATGGTCCTAGGTGGCGATCCTAGTGGGGGCTGCGCTGATAAACAATCAGTGCAGACCCCCCCGTCAGGAGAGCCGCCGCTCTCATCTACTCGTGTCTGCAGACGTGAGTAGAGGAAAAACCGGCTCTTACTGTTTACACTGTGATCAGCCATGATTGGCTATGGCTGATCACGTGGTAAAGAGCTTTACTGAGATCAGTAATGCGGTGGGTCAGATTGAAGCACCGCACCACCGATCGCCGTGATGCGCGCGATCGTGGGTTATCCTGAAAGACATCAATAGACATCCAGTCAGGATAACTGAACCACCGTCTGGCCTTCATTTGTCTATAGGCCGGGCGGGAAATGGTTAAAGTGGTTGTAAACCCTTACATATACCCAGTGAAGTGACTGGCCTCAGTTGACACACAGAGATGAAACAAAGTTGTACCTGTTTATCTGCAGCCATCTCTCCTCTATAGCTATTCAAATGATCGTTAGTATGGTGCTCTTGACAGCCGATTTCGAATCTTCGAATCTTCAGATGACAAAAACTTGATGTGCAGCTTGCAAATTTTTGTTGTTTGTGTACACAATGTACGATTTTCGTTTAATCAGCACAGTTTTCGTCCGAAAAAAATCACTAGGGCAAGACTACACATGTTTAGAAACGAAAGAACACACAAAAACAATTCAACACATTACGTCACTGAAGTTGAATTCTGTTGTACGAGAATTTTTGTATGTTAAGTAACTTCTCAATATCAGACTAGCATGCAACAAAAAAACAGACGAAAATTTGTCCGATAATCTGACCGTGTGTACCCGGCTTTACTGAGCTTCAGAAGGTGGGGGCAGGGATCTGATGTCACACACTGCACAACAGAGGAGAGTGTAATCTGAGACCTGAGTGGAGGGATTGGACACAGCCCCTCTCCACACAGCCATATAAGGAAACATGCACAGCTGAGGCTGTGTGCTGGGGGGGCAGTGCCATATCCTGGGATTGTCTGGCGTCAGGATAAAAGATCAGAAGAGATTCTGGACATAGCAGAGAGAGGGTAGGCTTTTTCATTTCTCATTTCAGGGGTTTACAACCACTTTAATGTTTGCCCGGAGTTCTACTTTAACACTCCCAATGGTGGTCAGGCTGGAAAAACAAAGGTAAATTTCTTTTTACTTTGTGGGAAAAGCAGTGTCATAATAATGGCATTTATTGCTAAGCATTTTGAAACAAAAACAAACAAAAAGTAAATTTATTCTGAAAAGGTATAATCATTTCCAGCCGTGACTTGCCACCACTACTTAGAATAAAATGAGGCGGTAATTAAAGCTAATTGCAATGATATGCCCAATCTCGGAACAATGCTTTGCACTTCATCTGCTGATATGCATCATCACCATTACTGCTATAGACAGCTTGGCTGGGCGCGGGCGGTTCTCCTCTGACATCTGAAAAACTCAGCAAAGAACTTTCCTTCTCCTTCCAGGAATGCGCAGTGCAGTGCGTGTCAGTCTGAGCTGCTACAAGTGACAAGGCGATAACACAGCCACCGTTGTCAAACCCTTATCCGAGTTGGCACTGTTAACAAGCTGTGATGAACAGTAGCCAGCCAAAAAAGACAAAGAACAAAGCACAAGATGTCAGAAGACATTACAGAAATAAATTGTTTTAAAAATGAACTCCAGGCAAATAGCTAAATACACAGAATGAACACATAATAAGTAGCTTTTTATTTTCCTGCAAAAAGTTTTGTATTTCTGCCCATCCAGTCCTGAGATTTACACAGCTCTGCCACGCAGTACAGCCTTGTCCCTTCTCTAGGCTGTGACTGGAGAGCCAAAGGAGAAGCAGCAGGCCAATGAGCTCATCTACACATACAATCAATGGGCTGCACTCCACAAAATTTTATACATAGTATCAAACTCAAAAAAGTGTCCAATAAACGTTCATAGAAAAGAAAGTGCTCAGTGGGAGAATACAATCTTCTTAAGGACATGTCACATCTCTTCCCTATAAACATCTCACCTAACACGGGTGCTGGCTCCCAGTGGTTATTGCTCCAGGTATGTAAAAACAGAAAGACATCCATAGGCTCCACACAGCGTGAAATTTGAGTTACAATTTATTCAAAACACTAAAATTGTACTTACAACCAATATTAGAGGAACAGCACTGTATAAAATCACCAAATCACACGAAAAACTGCACTTCCAGGCTCCGGCTGATGCGTTTCGTCATAAATGACGTCTTTTGGGGCGTGGAAGATGGTTCTCTTTCACTCTGCTCTCTCCTTCTATCAGTATGTCTTTTGCACATGAGCGCTGCAGCACAGCTCACTGACTCCTTGCTAGAGGCTGATACCAAGTTAAATGCAGGTACTTACACTGTTTGCTTTAGTTGTTAGGTCTGCCAGGAAACCCAACCGTGCAAACAATGCAAACTGCCCCAATCAAGGAACAACAAATAAATGACTCACGGTTAGTAGAGGGTGTAGTGGGGAGCCAAGGGTGACCCAATGTCAGGCTTGTAGCAAATCCAGGCAGAGATCCAAAGAGTTTACCAGAGACAGCGTCAGGGACAGGCAAAATTCGGCAACAATCGGTCAACGTAGTACAAGAGGGCAATCCAAAGGCATGGTCGGGAACAAGTAAAGTTAGTAACAGGCAAACAATCAGGTATAATGACTAGCAGAAACAGAAGTAAAATCCCTATAACTGTGTCTCAAGACATGTTGCTGATCCTAACAGTCTATAGGGATAATCTTTACATGTATAATGACTAGCAGTAACTGAAACCTGTACTCAGGCAAAGACAGGAAGGGGAAGTGAGGATATATAGGGTACTAATTGAGGTGACTGCCTACAGCTGGCCACTGGGTGGACCCAGAGTCACCATTTGAAAGCAGTAGATACCCAGAACTCCACAGCAATTGTAGTTACTCCGTGGCTAAGGCTGTATGGAACACAGGTCCCAGGATCCATTCCTGGTCATGGCGTGACATTAACCACTTGAGCTCTGGAAGGTTTTACCCCCTTCCTGACCAGGCCATTTTTTGCGATACAGGACTGTGTTATTTTAGCTGACAATTGCACTGTCGTGCAATGCTGTACCTCAATAAAAAAAAATTTTCCCACAAATAAACCTTTCTTTTGGTGGTATTTGATCACCTCTGCATTTTTTTTTTTTTTGCGCTATAAACAAAAAGAGACCGACAATTTTGGAATAAAAACAGTATTTTTTACTTTCTGCTATGAAACATATCCAATAAAAAAAAAAATCAAAAATCAAATGTCTTCATCAATTTAGGCCAATATGTATTCTACTACATATTTTTGGCAAAATATTGATTGGCTTGAGCCAAAGGTAGTGTCTACAAACTATGGTATGGCGGAAGTCACCCCATAAGAAATGGTTATGAAGTGATCTGGTTTATATTGGAATTGGAATCCTTTCAGTATTACGGACTGTCACCTATCACGGGCACTGTCTGTCTTGCTGTTAGATATATTTTAACACTGCAGTAATTCTTGCTTACCAATTTCATCTACTGTCTTTTAAGCTCACTCATAGAAACAGCGCTGCTTATGCTTTAGACCATTAATTGCATTACAACTTAGAATTTATATTGATATATTTAAAGTGGCTGCTCATATTATTATACTGTTTTGGGATAGAATTTATCTAGATTGGCGTGGATTTTGGACCTACTAGGAGAAGGCATCATTAGCTAGGTCTATCTGGTTTGATCTATGGTATGTTTTTATTTATTTATTTATTTACTAGCAATGGCAGCGATCGGCGACTTATAGCGGGACTGCGATATTGCGTCGGACAAATCAGACACCTAGCTGACACATTTTGGGGACCAGTGACACCAATACAGTGATCAGTGCTAAAAAAATGCACTGTCACTGTACTAATGACACTGGCAGGGAAGGGGTTAACATCATGGGTGATCAAAGGGTTAAATGTATGCCTAGGTTGTGCTTACTCACTGTGGGGGAGGTACTTTTACTAGGCGAAGGCAAAGATCCGTGTTCCTGCTTCAAAGCCTTCCCCGCTGACAGAACGACAATCTGCCTTGTGCACATAGGCAGAATGCCTTTCTGCTCATGCCCCGAACGATTGGCAGGTCCCGGCGGACATCGAGTCCCCTGGACCCACTTATTGGCTCCCGCTGTGTCCAATCATAGCGGGAGCGGGTCGCCAGCGGCGCACACGTGCCCCAGACCCGGAGGTGTCAGATCACATACTAGGTACGTGATCTGGCACAGAGTGGCCGCCCTGCTGCAGTAAATGTATGTGGGGTGGTCGCTAAGTGCTTAAAAAACATTTCTGTATGTAATAATGAATACAAAACTGCATTTATTGGTGTATTTTATATCAGTCTGGGGGTTCAGCTTGAAACCAATGAATTGGGATATCTAATTACACACTATGAGCTGCTGCACTTTGCACACCATAACTGCTCTCCACACTTCAGCCTTATGCACACAGGATGTTAAAAAAGTTCTAAAAACGTTTGTAGTCTTGTAGTGAGTTTTCCAGTGCTTTTCAGCGTTATTGCACTAGCGTTTAGCGTGTTTTTCCGAGTTTTTCCACGTTAGTGTTTTTTAGCATTTTTTTGTTTTTTTCAATGGATCAAAAATGTCCAAAAACTTTGGTGAGCCACGTTTTTGAGCATTTGAGCATTTTTGCAGCTGAAAAACGTCTCTCAGAACCCACTAGTCTTGGGTTTTTACAGCTCAAAAACATCACTGCTAAAAACAGTTGACAACAGCCTATGTGTGCATGAACACATAGGGCAACATAATGGAGGGTTTATTGACCGTAGGAAAAAATGTCTGAAGCTAAAAACAGCTGATGTAAAAACGTCCAAAAACGTCCTGTGTGCATGAGGCCTAAATGTGATCCAGACGCTCTTAAAAGACAGCTCAGCCTGGTGATTGGACAATATAGCAGTGCAGCATGGTTAGGAAGACACCCTCAGCCTGGTGATTGGACAATGAAGAAATAGCAGCACACTGAGAAAGCCATCCTTCTGCTCTTTCCTCCTATTGGTGGGTTCACCAAGGATGAGCAAATCTGGAACCTTAATTTGAACCTGGGTTGAGTTCTCAAACATTTTTGCGAATCTTGCTTGAAGTTTGAAAATTGCAAACCCCATTGAAGTATATGGAGGTCAATCTCTTATTCAAGTTTGGCTATTTGTGTGGGTAATAACCACATAACCACATTGTCATGGGAAGCCAGGCACTGCCATGGGGGAAAAGTGCCAATGCCAAAATTAAAAAAATTAATAATAATAAACAAAAATTACATACAAACCTTATCTCTGCCTACATGGAATGGTCAGCTATCCATAACAGTACCAATCCACACTGTGAATATGACTGCTGTGAGCCCACCCTTTTATAGAATGGGGCTGCATTATTTATTTCTTTACATTTCAGGCTCATGAGACTCATGAGAGCTTGGCCAGGGGCAAAGACCTTTTAGGTACCTCATTTCTGGCAGCGAACCTCCCAAATCCTAAGGAATAGCCACAAATCCATGGTAATGACGAACCCAAGCCACATTCCTAATGTTCAGTGTTTAGCGCATTTGCTCTGTGGCACAGCCTGATTGGCTCCTACTGCTGGCTTATCATTTCCTATTGCTTAATTATTTTCAACATAGCTGCATTAACTTGTGTTTTTTAATATACCGTAAGTCTAAAATTTGGATCCATTTATGGGTATTATGTAATAATTATGATTTTAGAAGACCTCAGATCCCTGTGACCTCCTATTCTAGTCAATGGCCAATGCCCTGGGTAGCACAGAGGCTAAGTGGTCAGCGCTTCAGCCTAGCAGCACTAGGGCTGTCGGTTCAAATCCCAACCACGGCACTACCTGCCTGGAGTTTGCATGTTGTTCCTGTGTGGATTTCTTCTGGATACTTTGGTTTCCTCCCACATTCCAAAGACATGCTGATAGGTTAACTTGGCCCTAGTGTATGTATGAATGTGAGTTAGGGACCTTAGATTGTAAGCTCCTTGTGGGTAGGGACTGATGTGAATGTACAATATATGTATGTAAAGCATTGTGTAAATTGATGGCGCTATATAAGTTCCTGTAATTAATAAAAAATGCCCTTGGTGTGCACTAAGGTCCTTGATTCAGTCCCACTATAAGCACCAGCTGCATGAAGGATGTTTGTCTGAATTTCTTTATACAAGGTAGCTGAAAAAATGTGGAAGGTAGGGGTGCTGGATCCAAAAGGGGTAGCTCTGCAAAATTTGGCGGGGGGAGGGGGGGAGCGGGTACCTAGCTTTGACAGGTACCCGCTAGCGGTGCGCATCTTCACTGGCCTCACGATTCGATTAAATTACGATTATCAGGTCAATGATTCGATTTTATTCCACGAAGCATCAGGATTAGGATACAGGGGTGTCAGTGGGTGGGTGTGAGGGGTGTCAGTGGGTGGTGAGGGGTGTCAGTGGGTGGTGAGGGGTGTCAGTGGGTGGGGTGTCTCATTTCTTCCTAATAGTCAGATCTGTCATTGAAAATCCAAATTACATTTTTAATTAGTACATTTGTCCAGTTATCCTTCATGCAGAGTTATGTAGCAACATACCGTGGTGTCTCTCTCGCGCTCGTTACTGCCTCAGCCTGCCGCTCGCCTCTCTCCTCTCTTGTCTCCGGCAGACGTCAGCGGTGGATTCCTCAGCCCCGCCCTCCTTCATTCTGATTTGTCAGCTACAGTCAGCAGGCGGGGCTGAGGAATCCACCGCTGACGTCTGGCGGAGACAAGAGAGGAGGGAGGCCTGTGGCAGGCTGAGGCCGTAACGAGCGCCAAGAGAGACACCACGGTATGTTGCTACAGAACTCTGCATGAAGGATAACCGTACTAATCTACTAATTAAAATGTAATTTGGGGTTTCATTGACAGCACTCACAATTAGGAAGACATCCGGGCGGTTCACACATAGGAGACTTGTCAGACGACTTGAGTCGCCTGACAATTCGCCTCCATGCACTGCAATTGGAACTGTTCCAAGTCGGAGCGACTCAAGTTGCTCCGACATAGAAAAAGGTTCCTGTACAACTATTACAGAAGTCATTTGCAAGTTGCGTTGTGCTGAGGTCGCGCTGAGTCACCCACATGTCAGATGACGTCACCCCCAATCGGTTATGGACAGTCGCTGCATCGATGCCGCATCACGGACGACCAAATTGCGATGCATCGATTAATTTCAGCACCCCTAGTATCCGCTCCCACCTCCGCTTGGATCTCCTAGGCCTAGGTCCTCACATGACTGTGAGGACACGTCCCAGAAGACTGCAGGACCATTCGTAAAATGCAGCGCATCTCATACATGTGCAGTGGGCAGACAGTGGTGAAGCCGCAAGCAGCACAGTCAGCTGCCCACAATTAAGATTCTGGCGCTGGGAACCTGAAGGCTAGGAAAGAATTAGCCTGGGTGAGGACAGTGCTGGATCCCTGGACAGGTAAGTGTCCCGTTAATAAAAGTCAGCATCAACAGAAATGTTTTTTTCTTGAGAACCACTTTCATGAAACCAGATTTTTCTAATCATCCTGTTTTAGACTGCTCTCCATCAGCGTGGTGTTGCTGCAGTCCCTGGGGCATTCTGAAGGATATATAGATGGACAATATCACCACAAATCAAAAACAAGTCCAGTAAAAAGTTAATTTCTCACAGCAAAAAGTTCAGATGATAAAGCCAACACGTTTTGGGAGCTCACACACCCTCCTTCATATGTTGTATGTTGGCAATGTTTGATAATACTGGACAACTGAAGAATTGTAATAACATCTGACCTATCTGTGTGATTGACTCACCAACAGCGATTGCTTAGTACAAGTCACATTCATTGCTTCACCCACTGGCTGAAGGGGAAAAAAAGGCTTATATATGGGGTATTTTAATACTATAGCATACAAACACATTTTAGACAATTGCTGACAGGTGGAAACTGATTTTTGTTCCAGTGGGATGGTTTCCCTGTGCAAAAAGCCAGCTCCATAAAGATATGGTTTGATGAGTTTGGTGTGGAGGAACTTGAGTGGTCTGCACTGAAATCTGGCCTCAAGCCTATTGAACAACTTTAGAATGAATTAGAACGCAGATTGTGACCCAGGTCTTCTCATCCAACCTTAGCACCTGACCTCACAAATGCTCTTTTGGCTGAATGGGCACAAATTCCCAAAAACGCAATCCAAAATTGGGTGGAAAGCCAGAAGGAAATTGTTTCAGCCAGTTGTTGGTGGTGATTGGGAAATGGGGTGGGGGTGGGGGGGCAGTTTCATATTAATGCTCCTGGATTTGGAATGGGATGTCCAACTAACTCATATAAATATTATGGTCAGGTCTCCACAAACCTTTAGCCATATCTTTTATAATCACAATGGCAAACGTGGTATTTTTTGAACAGTCAAGACAACCTTATATACAGAACTGGTTGGTTGCTAACATCAAGGCATTTTAGGCTAGCGGTCAGCCAGACATGGAAGAGTGGTCCAATTGGAATATGTCTGAAGGATCACATATGCTCTAGTATAATATGTGTGTTTGTTTATGTGAAAGAAGCGGGAAAAGGAAAGACAACTCCACCCATAATTCACCTTGGGGGATAGAACAGCAAAAGGAAACAATTATCAAACCTGTATGATGACTATTTCCCTAAAATTTGTCAGCCGGGATGTCTACTATTTATGCTGCTATCCATAAACAGGAAACCTGCCCCCATCTGGGCAAAATCATAGAGAATGGTCAACTGTCATCTCGTGTCTTTGACCAATTTATGAGATTGGTGCACAGATATGAGTTGTATTGGTTAATCCTAAAGCCGCAGTGGAAACAGACACATCCGTGGGAAAGTATTGTGGAGGTATAATTATCAACAGTAAAAACAGCTCAGATTGTGCCAGAAAGGGTGTGAGATTCTCAACGAGAGGTAGGAGACTTTACATTCCTTTACCTGAGCAAACAGGTTGACATAAAAGGGGAAAATGTCAGTTTAGTCAATAAGCTTTATAAGCATCAAAACAAATGAGATTATGTAAGAATTTTAGCAGATAAACTGTGAGGAGAAGCTTGTACTTGTGGGAACACGATTACAAATACGGTCCAGATACATGGCATGGTGTAGAGTGCCACTTTTATGCGCCAATGCTTAGCCCATATATCAACATTCCTTTTTTATCTTTTATTTTTGAAGCAGTTCAACACTCCAGGTACGTTGTAAAAAGTAACAAGATTGCTTTGCAGAAGTAATAAACACTAAGTATACAGATTACAAGTACATCAATGAAACACAACACCCATGTTCAACTGTACAGCAATTAATCTGATAATATATCTTTGAAATCCAAGTGCCATTGACTCCTACACCCTCCTATACCAAAAACCCTCAATGTGACTATGCTGGAATCAAAACAACCAAACAACCAGGGGTAGGGAAAGTAAAAGGAGGTCTAGGGCTGGGAGTGGGTAAGGGCATGAGGGCTAAATAGGGAATAATGAGGAAAAAAACTGAAACAACGAGTAGGGGGCAAACAGTGGGATGCCTGCAATACATGGGTGCAAAAAGAAAATAGCCTAGTGGGCTTTCTATTTCTAAAAGATATGCAAAAGGCTACAGCTTGTAAAAGCCCCCAATGTGTGTAAGTCAAAAATTATTGCGAGTAGACATTCAGACATTTATCATATTTGGCCTCATAGAGCTATACCCTCTTCTCAGCCTCCATCATAGGGTTGCCATCTCATCCCTTTAAACCTGAACACATATGAATTACACAGGCTCTGTGGCTAATTAAGGTGGTAACTAAACTCACTTGGTGACTTATCTGCATTTAATTAGCCTCAGAACCTGTGTAATTCATATATGTTCGGGTTTAAAGGGATGAGGTGGCAACCCTACTTCATCATATAATTTACTTTGGTGTACCACCATCCTAGAGCACGATGCTGGGTAAATTTAGTTATTGGCTCCTTCTGTAATCAAGGGAGCAGTGATTGTTTGGCCTGGTCTGTTCAGGATTTCACAGGCAGGGAGTTTGATTGCTTCCCTCTGCATCTGGAAGAATATTCCAGAGCTTAGGGAGGGAGATGCAAATAACCAGCCTGAATATTTATCATTGTCCAGAAGGGGGCTGGAAGGGTGATACATAGTCTGAAGTACTGGAGAGCTGGGTTCCTTCTCCCCAAGAGGGTTCCAAAGCCTGAGGGGCTGTTGTCCTCAGGCAGCCCATAGACCGTGTAGTTGTTCTAGAGGCCATAGCGGAGTCAGGGCTGAGGGCTTAGATAGATCTGCTCAGAAGCTGATTGCAAGACCTCCACACAAGGGATCTGGTCTGGAAAAGGACTGTCACACTTACCAGACCGTGTCCAGAGGAAGCTGAAAGGTGGTAGCTGTCCTGGGGACATGTGAATAAAGACCCTAAATTGATCCTTGTGACTGTGCAATGTTCTGGAAAGATCATTGGATACTTGAAGTTGTGCATAGGCACAAGGTAACCAGATGGCAAAGAAAGTTTGCTTCATGATCATGAAACAGAGCATGGGGTCATTCCACAGCTGCTCAGAGGCGATATCTCGGGTCAGGTTATGATTCTCGATCCAGGTTTGATTTTGATACAGTACTACCACACATAAAGGTAGGCTGCAGTCTTTCAAGTAAGTATCAAATACTGTAGAGTATATTGAGGCCAATGTCTTAGGAACTCTGTAACACCTATATACTGTAGACTCACCTGTGGAAAACCAAATGAATCCTCCCAAAGGGAAGATTTCCCCCAGAAGGGGAAATAATAGGGATGGTAGTTAACCATCTTTGTAAAGATTTTTTCAAAGTCTCAAACTCTGATCGGTAAGAAGCTAGGTAGTTTCTGAAAAGCCTCTATAAGGTTGAGGGACCCATGGGGCACGGGCTAAGTTATGGCCTGCCATGGCCTTTTCCAGGGCCACCCATGATACCGCCAGTTAAGACTTTGCATGCATACAATTCAATGAGAGGACCAAACAAACATCCAAGAATCCAAAGTAATTTTATCATAAAAGGGATTCACAGCAGAAAAAAGTCAACATATTTCAGGGGCCGAACCCACTCCCCCTTTATCAGGGGACAGGGCTTAAGAATTTTGCTTAAATGTGCTTAAATGGTGAGCAAATACCAGATACATCTACACTGTGATTTACTGATTGGAAGGGCAGGTTATGCCAGGTTACACCTGTGCTAGTGAATGCAACAAAGTAGAAATCACTCTTAGACATTGTGAGAGGAGCAGTAAAGTACAATCATATTGCTGCATTGCAAAAGAGAGCCTGAGCTACCAGCAAATATTTCTGCCTCCAGGCACATATATAATTTTAATACACAGAAAAAAGTTTTTCAAAAAAGTAAATAAAATACCTATACAGTGCCTTGAAAAAGTATTCATACCCCTTGAAATTTTCCACATTTTGTCACGTTACAACCAAAAATGTAAATGTATTTTATTGGGATTTTATGTGATAGACCAACACAAAGTGGCGCATAATTGTGAAGTGGAGGCAAAATGATCAATGGTTTTCACACAATTATGTGCCACTTTGTGTTGGTTTATCACATAAAATCCCAATAAAATACATTTACGTTTTTGGTTGTAACATGACAAAATGTGGAAAATTTCAAGGGGACTGTATATTTAATGTAAAGCATGATTACAGCATTGTAACGGATTAATAAAATCTGGAGATGTTGCCATGTATTGACATTGCCAACATTTTTCCCTACCTTAACCCTATAGATAGTTATTCCACATGGGGCTACCCAGAATGACTTTACTATCACACTGTAGCAATTCGGACAATATTAAAGTCAACAAAAAAAAATAATTTTATAGCAACCTATTTGAATAGGCAAAGTAACAGTCTCCTAAAAACCCAACTCTGGCTGACCACCAATCCCCTGAGACCCCACCTGAGTTGTATTTTTTGCTTTTTGTTTCATGCTTACCTTTAGCAGATATCATCAGTCCTCTTTATCTTTGGATCATCTCTAATGGCGATGGCATCAGCACCACTCTTTGCACCACTGTGGTGACGTCCCCTCACTGGGTGGTATATGACAAACAGCATTCAGAATGGTCTCAGTCTTCTTTTTTTTTAAACACTTTATTCATTTTTTAAAAATATTTTCTTTACAAAAACAAGCAAATAAATTACATGTTAAAAAAGAAAAGGAAGTCCAATATTTAATAATATCAATTATCCCTGTCTTTTCCTAATTCCTTCTCTCTGTTACCCATCGCTATACCAACTCTGACCACTAAATTCCTTTATGCTTTTTTCATTATTAGTTTCTTGCTTCCACCACTTTCTCTTAGTATATAAGCTTTTTTGTCTTCAATAGATCGAAAACTGGAGTCTTAAATGTGAAACATAGCATATAAAAATTGTAATAGAAGAGAAAAAAAAGTCTTCTAAGTTGAATGATGCCAGGCAGAGGAGCTGGGCCAGGAGAGATATTAGGCACTTCCAGAAGAGTCGAGGGCCATTGACTGTCATGGAGTCGTCACATTTTCTAGCAAGGTCAAAGACTCATTGAATAAAAAATAATTTATGAAAATAAAAACTCTACAAGCAAGGATACCTAAGTCAGCTTTTGTAGTTTGTAGCTGCTGACGTTTAATAAAAAAAAACCCTCCCCTGTTCAGGGATCCAGCGCTGTCTTCACCTGGGTTCCTCACATATATTTGGGTCAGCATGTTTAGTGTGGGAAGCTGGCTGTGACTCCTTGCGGCTTCTCGCTGTGCATAGAGAAAAAGCAAAAAGGAAGGTGTGCACACCTAGTGCATTACCAATGACATTTAATTGAATAAAAAACAGGTTTAAAAGTGGGTACTCACAGAGTGGCAACTCTCATACAGCAAAACAATGTTACAGGTGCGGACACAACAAGGGGTAATGGATCAAGCTGACGCGTTTCAGGGGCAAGCCCCCCTTCCTCAGAGCTAAGCTGCACAGCATCCCTGAAATGCACTAGTGGTCACACCTTCCTTTTTGTTTTATCTCTAGTTTCTATTGGATTACCCCATCCAAGGAGTGCAGCATCCACCTAGTTTTGGAGTTTTGGTACCCTTGCTGTTTTTTACTATGGAAGACCTTTTGGCTCTGGAAGTGACTGTGTTTTTTCGCTGTGCGTGACCAAACGGTGCTGTGTGAATGGTCATGCAGCCTCCTGGGACCCATTATGTCTCCCAATAGGTTGCGGGCGGGAAGGGAGAACATCCGTAGGTGACTCCGTGACTCCGGGAAGTGAGCAGGTACCAGAGAACCCTTCCACCCCCCCCAAAAAAAAAAAGTTCCAAAAGGAGAAAAGCAGGTGGGAGAAGGACATAAAGCTGAACTTTCACTTTAGTGTGAAATTCCACTTGAATAAACAAATATAAGCGAATGCGAAATTTACTTTGGTTTTACCAGAGTCTTTTTTTTAACTTGGTGACAGATTCTCTTTAAAGCAGTGGTTCTCAACTGCTGTCCTCAGGACCCACTAACAGGTCAGGTTTGCAGGATAACTGAAATGCATCACAGGTGATATAATTTGCTGCTCAGTGATTGCAGTATTCTAGTCTG
Source organism: Glandirana rugosa (assembly GCA_018402905.1). Classification (NCBI taxonomy): domain Eukaryota; kingdom Metazoa; phylum Chordata; class Amphibia; order Anura; family Ranidae; genus Glandirana; species Glandirana rugosa. Next base: position 1,713,676 of record BLSH010389339.1, read on the forward strand.
CATCTCCCCAAGGTAATACTTAAAATCTGGCCTGTTGGTGGGTCCTGAGGACCGGAGTTGAGAAGCACTGCTTTACAGTATAGATACATATGGGGTGTCCTTTTTAAGGCACTGTACCCATGAGTGTCTCAGGAGCCCATAACAACCAATCAATTTCCAGCTGTCATTACTCTAGTGGGATATGGTAAATTAAAGGAAGAATCTGTTACATCCTTTTAACATTTCATATTTCCTTTCAGAGTTTTAACACTTAAGCTCTGTTATTTTCCCTTTTTTTGGCCAACACGTATGGACAGAGGGCTGTCTCCAGCCTTTTCCCATGTTAGTAAATGAACCCCATTATACCTCCAGTGAACTTTGTTGACCTGTTTAAGCCATGTACAGTAGATGTATTTAGTAATATGCCTTATCTGTCCTATTGTGGCAAACAACACGAGATCCGGATACTGAGCTGGATTAGACTCTCAGAGGTGGCTCTGGCAACTTCCGAATTCTTCTCGGCACCGTTCTGCAAACACATCTCTAATTAACACAAGATTTAACAGATTTCTCCGCTTCCTTTTTACACAAACACTTCTGTTTCATAGGTGACGGATCCATTTGTATCCTATAATAGTGGAGTGCAGTATTCTCTAGCTGGATATTAGTAGGAGCTAAATACAAATGTGTGTGTTGTGTAAAGTCACTGCTGAAGTTGGCGGCAGGCAGTCTTCTCATACAACATCTGAGACTGTATAAGTGCTGGCTGGGCAGATTTTTTGGACCTTAAAGGGATACTTTTTTGTTACAATAATAAAGAGGTTATACTTACCTGCTCTGTTCAATAAGTTTGCTCAGAAAGATGTAGCACCCTCCTAGTTAGTGCAGTTGCTAGGTACATTTTGTATAGCTCCTATGTAATCAGTGGAGCAGGGGTTGATTGCTCTAGCCTGCTCAGTGCTACATAGGTTGCTGGTCTGATTGCTTCACCCTGCATTCTGGAGAGCAGCTTATATATGTGAACCAGCCAATCCCTGGAGGGGTGTGTCCAGAGGCTGGTTGGATAGTCCACTAATAGTCTGGAGCACCAGAGCAGAAGGTCTTTGGATCCAGGGTGAGCCCTGCTGGATGAGTTCCCTGTCTGAAGGGTTCTGCCCGTCTGGACAGTCTGCTGAGACGCTACCATGTGATCATTGTGGTCCCAGCCTAGGCCTTGGCTGGGGGGAGGGGGTTATTCCCTAAACCCTTTGGCTGATGTAGAAGCCAACTGACTTTGAAATGCGTCCTGTGTCTATAGTGCAACAAAACAGGTAGCAACCCGCGCTCACTCAGGTAGGAATAATACTGTTCCGTAAAAGAATAGTTCAGAAAAAAGATTTAAAAAGTTTTAAAGGGGCAGCACGCATAAAACAATAGATCTAAAATTGTCCAACAAAGTATATATGCAACATATGCAGCACCAAAAATGAGGTAGATAAATATCAGTTCATCACTTGAAGCATGGAATTCACATATTCATATCGATACTCTTTGTAATGATCATGATGTAAAAAAGGAATAGATGGAGGCTTACCAGATGATGGTAAAATATGCGCAGTGTTTTAATAATGGTCAGCCAAGGTTGTGGCTCATCCCATCTGCTGGTGGCAACAAGAGGGTGAAATCCGTCCAAAGACGACCTCAGATGCTGTGGGGAGATGGTCCTGGGTCCTGGTGGTCTGTTACTCCTGATCCGTGAAAGAGGGTGGAGGACTCCAAAGAAACCTCAGGTCACACTTCCAATATTCCGGTATCTCAGTATCCAATATGCATGAGTAGGGGAAAAGAAAAACCCACAATCGTGTAATACCGTTTGACAAGGTTTATTACAGAACCGGGTTAAAATATACTCACATATTCATAGAAATAAAAGAGCTCATAAAAAGGCAGGAGATGGAGGAAACCGACGCGTTTGACAAGGTTTGACAAGGTTTATTACAGAACCGGGTTAAAATATACTCACATATTCATAGAAATAAAAGAGCTCATAA
>BLSH010389339.1:1716036-1731315 GCA_018402905.1 Glandirana rugosa
ATAGTGATGTTGACGTTAACCACGATTTGGGCCTTGTCTTAGGGGTTGCAGTGGCATCTGTGTACGCAACGTGATATCTAATATACGTTGTATACGTCGCGGTTTTTACTCCATCTATTTATAGTCAAGTAGTGAACTTCGTACCTTAAGTGTATAAGTATAGCTATGAGAAACATTACTAGTACTACATTTTTTCCTTATCTACCTCCGAATGGTCCCTCCACCCTCTTTCACGGATCAGGAGTAACAGACCACCAGGACCCAGGACCATCTCCCCACAGCATCCGAGGTCGTCTTTGGACGGATTTCACCCTCTTGTTGCCACCAGAAGATGGGATGAGCCACAACCTTGGCTGACCATTATTAAAACACTGCGCATATTTTACCATCATCTGGTAAGCCTCCATCTATTCCTTTTTTACATCATGATCATTACAAAGAGTATCGATATGAATATGTGAATTCCATGCTTCAAGTGATGAACTGATATTTATCTACCTCATTTTTGGCGCTGCATATGTTGCATATAATCTATAGTGCAACGCATGTGTCTACGGTGACGTTGGGGATTCTGTTCCGGGTTTAGCACCAATTGCAGTTGTAGTGATAGTGGCTTCCTCCATCTTCAGCACGCTTCTTCCCCAACCAGTGGCCAAGGCTGGTAGTTCTTTGGCTGCTGTCAGGAAGGGCTTGCCAGTAGACAACACAGTTCCTCTAGACTGACTTCTGTGCCTCTTTACAGGCTAATTAATGCTTCCTCTTGTAGGTGTAGTAATTTGGCTAATACTTATGCGCAGACGTGCTCACCTGCACTTGTGACAGATGTTGGTGCCAAATGGGCTATATGCCAGTGCTCAGGTTCAGTGCTGCTTTGTCCTGCAGCCTTCACTGTATCCTGTGACCCTGTGATTCTGTATCCTGATTCCAGTTCCTGATCCGGCTTGTCTGACCACTCTCTGAACTCCACCTGCACCGACCCCAGCTTGTCTTTGACTTCCGCTTCTGTCTGCTCCATTTGTTTCTCTTCTACTGATTGGCTCCTGACCCGGCTTGTACCCAGACCACGCTCTTGCATGCTACTCTGTACCTGATCCGTCCTGCCAGTGTATAAACCAGCCTGGATTACTCTGCTAATCTTTCTGAGGTTTCCTGTACTTGCCTTACATTCTGCTGTGCTTGCTGTTCTGCTATCAGTGCATGCCTCAACCGCCCGCTGTCACCAGTACCAGCCTGCTTCATTCTGCCATCCCCCAGCTGTCTACCAGCCTGCCTGCTATCAGTGAATGCCTTATCCGCCCACTTTAACCAGTACCAGCCTGCTTCAGTCTGCCATCCCCCAGCTGTCTACCAGCCTGCCTGCTATCAGTGCATGCCTCATCCGCCGGCTTTCACCAGTACCATACTGCTTTAGTCTGCCATCCACCAGCTGTCTACCAGCCTGCCTGCTTCACTGAAGACTACTGACGACCTCTTCTGCCCGGCATGGATACCCGCTGTGCTACTGACCAGACCTACAGCACTTGTGCCACTCTGCACTCCTGCGCCATCTGTTCACTCTACCACCACTCACATGACAACCTGACTTTAAAAAAGAAAACGGAAAAAGAGCCGTTTTGCGGCGCTTTTGAAGCACTTTTAAGGCTTCTGATATAGTGCGCTGAGATGAATAAAGGACCAATCCTATTGGGGAAGGAGGACTATTCCCTCATGGTCATACCACCCACCTGGCGCACCACAGGATAATACGCACCCCAGACTTTTTCCATTGAAGGCTCTGAAGAAGAGGGAAACCCTCGAAATGCGTCAGCCTGTCACCACACCATCTCTATGGGATGCGGGTGGAATTATATGAACATCTTCAAAGGAATGCTATGATGTGATTTTTATTCTTTTACCAAATGTCAGTGCAACATTTACTTCTGTCACTTAATAAATCTCTTACCAAGGATAATGCACCAGGCCACGCGCCTTCTGTTTTTTTCTCTATGTCATTCATTTCAATGGGCAGAGGCGTTTTTGAAGCGTATTTGCCACTGCGTCGCTTTAACTGAAAATTGCGCAGTCATGCGACGTTGTACCCAAACGAAATTGCCGGCCTTTTTCCCCCCACAAATATAGCTTTCTTTTGGTGTTATTTGATCACCTCTGCAGTTTTTATTTTTTTGCGCTATAAACAAAAAAAGAGCTACAATTTTGAAAAAAAAAACAATATCTTTTACTTTTTGCTATAATAAATGTCCAAAAAAAATATAAAAAACAAAAGAATTCATCAGTTTTGGCCAATATATATACTACTAAATATTTGTGGTAAAAAAAATTACAATCTGCGTTTATTGATTAGTTTGCGCAAAAGTTGCGTGTTTACAAACCATGAGAATTAATTTATGGCGTTTTACTACTTTTTTTTTCCTAGTAATGGCGGCGATATGCGATTTTTATTGGGACTGCAATATTGCGGTGGACATATGGGACATTTTGGACACTTTTTTGGGACCATTGACATTTATACAGCGATCAGATCCAAAAATAGCCACTGATTACTGTATAAATGTCATTAGCAGTGAAGGGGTTAACCTGCAGGGGGCACTCTAGGGGTTAACTGTGTTCCCTAGGCGTGTTCTAACTGTGAGGGGGCTCGGCTGCCAGGGGCATGACAGATCTAACTGATCCCGGAGACAGGGATCAGTAGATCACTGTAATGCCGCCTGACATAGCGGGGAACAGCCGTGTTTACATCGGCGGTTCCCTGCTTTTCTGCTGTACCAGGTGATTGTGGGTCGCCGGCGGACATTGAGTCTGCACGACCCGTGGCCCCCGCTCAGGGAGCATGCGGTGGGCACGAGAGCGCACCGCCACCGGCACGCTCGCCCCCTAGCTGGAGCTGATATGTAAGTAACCTTAGGGTGTCTCTTTTCCTCTTCTCCCCTTATTTTCATTAAACTTTGAGTAATTTTATACATATTTTTTGCAGACATGCATTATGCACTTGCTCCTGAAGAAGTGGAACCTCATCCACGAAACACGTCAAGCTTTTTAGATGCAGTCTTTCATTCAATCATGCATCTATATCTAAATCATATAGGTGCATTTTATGTACCATGTGCAATCATGAATTTATCTATTGTTGTCAATTGTATTCTTATCAGCTATATCTATGGAGGAACAGTATTGTCATCCTAGGCTTTTCATCTGACTTGGCTTACAAACACCTCCTCCTTATCTCCATAACAAAGGTCAAATTTTAGATGAGGAAGGCCAAAAACATAGTTTGTGAAATAATTGGTTGTAGATCAAGGTGCTAAAATTAGGGTGACTTTTTCAGTAACTTTACTTCTTTAACCAGTTGCCGACCACCCGCCATGGTGACCGCGAGAATGAGTATTATGAGCGTGCGTGCGCCGTCGGAGGCGTGCTCACTGTGTTTTCCAGGAGGGCCAGGGAGCGGGTACAGCAGACTCGATGTCTGCCGGTTACCCCCCCCCCCCGGGGTGACAGAGCGGGGTTCCGTGTATGTAAACACGGATCTCCATTCTGACAGAGGGGGAAGGGCGGTGATCACAGGCTCCCTGTGTATGGGAGCCGTGAACACTCCCCTCCCTCAGCCAGCCCAACCCCCATACAGTTAGAACACACTGAGGGAACACGCTTAACCCCTTAATGCGCCCCCTCCAGGTTAACCCCTTCCCTGCCAGTGACATTTATACGGTAATCAATGCATTTTCATAGCACTGATCGCTGTATAAATGCCAATGGTCCCAAAAAAGTGTCAAAATGGTCCGACATGTCCGCTGCAATATCGTAGTCTCGATAAAAATTGCAGATTGCCGCCATTACTAGTAAAATATAAAAAAAAAAATAAAAACCCCATAGTGAATTCTCATCATTCGTAAACGCGGCAACTTTTGTGCAAACCAATCAATAAAAACCGATTGCGGTGTTTTTTTTACCAAAAATATGAGGACAAATATAAATCCGCCAAAACCGATGAAAAAAATGTTTTTTTTTTATATTTTTATTTTGGACTTGTATTATAGCAAAAAGTAAGATATATATATATTTTTTTTTTTTTTTGCAAAATTGGCACTCTTCTTTTGTTTATAGCGGTGATCAGAAGTGACGCAGAGGTGATCAAATACCACCAAAAGAAAGCTCTATTTATGGGAAAAAAAGGACGCAAATTTAGTCTGGGTACAACGTTGCATGACCGCGCAATTGTCAGTTAAATCAACGCAGTGCCAAATCGCAAAAAGTGCTCTGGTCCTAAACTGGGAAATCCTTCCGGGTCTGAAGTGGTTAATCTTCATGCAACAGACGACAAAAGACACAAGGTTCAGGTATGAACAAACCCATGGAGTATAATGGGATTCTTTATGTTGACTATTGTCTTGCTGCAGGAATCACCAACAAAGTGGTCAGGTGTGAATGGGGACTTGTATGTGCAACCCAGAACATTAAAGCCTAGTACACACGGGACGACGATCGTGTTCAACACGTCGTACTCACGACCGTTGTATGCAGAATCGATCGTCTGTGGCCGTGCTTTCAACAGTTGAACGTACGACGGTCGTTCGTGGGAGTTGTATGTGCAGACTAGAAAACTTGGTCGTGTCAACAAGCTCGCATACGACCGTTGTATTGTGTGTAGAGCAGCTGTGTTCAACAAAGTTGTATTGTGCTAAACACGCATGCGCCAAGTCCACTTTCAACTAACATGAAATTAGATGAAGGAGCCCAAAAGGTGACGCTACTTCCTCATTATACGCTCGTTCGCGTCATCACGTTCGGCCGGCCGCAAGTTGTATGTACGACCGTCGTGTGCATGTCAGTAGGCTACATACGACCGTCAACGTACGATTCAACACGGTCGTACGCACGATCGTCGTCCCGTGTGTACGAGCCATAAGTCTTCTGCAAGGACACCAGAATTTCCATGATTGTGCCATCTGGGGTACTTTAGCCCTGAAATATGCCAGTTGGAAACGTTGTGTATGCATGTAAAACTGTATTATTTATATCAATACTCAATGCCCTATAACAAGAAGATGTCATTTATATACAGGCAACATATTGTGGTGCATTTTACAAGGCCCAAGAAGCTATATCATTGAAGTTCAGTTGTTTTTCCGGATTAGCAGCTTCTGTACTGTAAATCTATGTATTCCTTATGATCAGTAAAGACTTTATCTCAGTGAATACCTTTGAAAGCTGTTCTGGAAAATACCTTATCTCTTTCCTCTTAAAATCTGGCTGCATGCAGTGTTTTTATGAAATAAGGGAGAAGTTTACAAGGTCTGCAAGCATGTGATAATATTTCATGACATATTTCACATTTTTGAAAGTTCTTTAATTATAAAGGAAGAGAGGAAGAAGATTTATGGCACTAAAAATGACTCTTATGGGTGGAAAACATGTTCATTCAGTTACAGCTGTGAATCAACACATATTGTATATCTAAAATTCTGTACTGTTGATTCTCTTAGATGGACAGGCAGTAAATTAATGGAGTTTATAAACTCTGATTGGGGTATTTAGCTTCCTCCTAATGTCCAAAAACAGACCAGTAGGTTCATCATTTGAATGTTCTCCATCTTCCTCCCAATTACCACAAATAGACCAGGAGAATCATTGGTGTCCACCAAAAACTGGTTTTGTTACATGTGTTTATATGCCTAATCTAATACATGTAACATTCAAGCACATGCGATTAAAGTACTGTATATGTAAACCCACATACTGAGAAATAATCTCAGCTTTAACATTTTCGTAAATTGTCATTCCAATATATCAAATATCTGAAGCTTCCATTAAAATAATACCTGGTGATCCTGCCGTGAAGGTTCTTGATCAATCATTTCTGTTATATGGTGACTACGCTCCCCCGTCCTCGTCCTCGTCCCCGTCCTCGTCCCATCCCCATCCAGTGTTGCCAACCTCCAGCACCGTTTTTTACTGGCAAAACATAAAAAATTTACCGGCGGAGCGCATTTTTTACTGGCACCTTGAAAAACAATAGAACTCCTATTAAAAAACGAAGACAATTGATATTTAAACACAACATTGAAAAACTGACAATACCCATATCAAGTAATTTGCCTGATTTACATTTAAAAAGTCAGTACAGCATGAGAAATTATCAGACCCTGATATTTATAGACCGTTGTAAAAATCACTGATTTTTACAAACGGTCAGTAAATTTACTGGCGGTTGGCAACCCTGTCCCCATCTCCCAATCATATGGGCTTCTGATGGAGACTATAAGTGGCTATAGATAATGGTTACATTTTATTACTCTTTGAGCTATGATATTATTGAGCTTTATAATTTTATAGCAGAGTTCAGTTATCATGCTTGTTGGATGTAAATGCATGTGAAAAAACAGATCTGCAAGTGCTTAAATTTGTCCCAGATGCCACAGAAGAGAGCAATTCAACTGAACAAAGACTTCGGCGTGAGCGAAAACTGACATTTGATACCAGGTTAATTTTAATGTCCATTTTCATTATGCCAAACATTTCAATGCACCTCTCTAACATTAGGCACTAAATCAGGGGTGTCCAACATTTTGACCTTCCTGGGCCACATTGAAAGAAGAGGAATTGGGCTGCACATAAAATACACTAACAATAAGGATAACTAATGAGCAGAAAAAGTAGGACAGATCACAAGTTAATGAACACTTATATAGATAATGTATATATCTGCGTAATATTGTAATATTTTATAGTATAAAAGCAAAAGAGGGCAACATAAAACTAGTGCGACATTCGACCCGTTTTTTTTTTAAAACAAACGCATTAATATCTGATTGGATGGATGGAGTAGCAATTCTCAATAAATTCTCAAGGTGCTCATCAGATATTTTGGTTCTAATTTTGCCCTTTGCGTGCTTCATCCTTCATCCTTGAAAATAGTTGCTCACAAATATAGGTGCTGCTGAAAACTGATGACTGATTGTGAAGACTGGGGGATTTGTCGTTGGGTAGATAGTCCAATAAAGAGACCCCGTCAAATTTTTCTTCGGCCGCGTGTGTTTGCTAAGTGTGAATGCTCTTTTACAAGAAATTACAAAGGAAAATCAACATTTTAAGAAACGTTACGATTTTGTGTTGGGCCGCATTCATAACTGTCTTGGGCCACATGCACCCCCTGGGACACAGGCTGGATGCCCCTGCACTAAAAAAATGCTTAGTGAGGGGCAGGAAAACATTATTTTGACCATTGGGCCTATTTGTTTGTGTACAGGGGCATTTGTCTACTTCTGAAAAAAGACAATATGGAAACAGAAGCAGCTCAAAGCAGTTCAAAAGCAACACCAAGTAGCTCATATGAATTCAACAGCAGTCTGGAACAACTCTTAAGCACATCAGACACAAGCCAAAAGCAGTTTAAAGCAACTTAGTCAATAAAAAAGCATATAGCCTTTGAGACTGAATCCAGTGTATACATGATCTAATAGTGTTTTGTCTTGCAGGGTACAGCATCAAAAACAGGTTGGTTATTGCTCGCTGAAGCTAAGGGGACATCTCTGGATTCTTAACAGTTCTGAAGATAAGATGGGCGATTGAAACCAATGGCATCTGCACAAACATTGAGGAGTTAGTTATATGTTGGTGTAGTTAACCTTTACCATATTTGGTAAGCTAAGGTGGTTGCAAGAGGTTAAACCACATCTAAACCTTGTGGCTAGATGAACTCAAGATGTGGCCACCACCATTCCTGCAGAGGAGCAAGTGGTTAAATTACATGTGGATTCTATGGCTAGATGAAGGTGTGATGTTAAGACCATGATTCCACTAATGGAGCACCTCACTCCTGGGTGCTGTAGCTGGATGGGGTTTAGATGTGACCACAATAAACCTACTAATGGAGAAAGTAGTTCATCCCACAATGAGGTCAACTGCTGGATAGAGCTGAGATATGACCACCATAAGGCTTCCAATAAAACAAATAGTTAAACCAGCCCTAGATCCTATGGCTTGATAAGGAGATGTGACTACCATTATGCTGCTAATACTACTATTACTAAATGGTTAAACTGTGTCAGGGTCTTGTGGCTCGGTGGAGTTGAAATATTACTACCAAACTACAACTACCGCTGCAAGTAGTTAAACCACACCTGGGTTTTAAGGCTGGGTGGAGCGGAGATGTGGCCACCATATTGCTACTAATAAAGCAAAGAACAACTTTGAGGTCCTATGGCTGGAAGTTGGGATGTGACCACCATAGTGCTACTATTGAGGCCCTCTGAGCCTCTACATATTCTTCAGACAATTCCAAAGTGCACTCCACAAGGAGGAAAGTAAAGTGAAGGATCTTAATATGTAATAGCATCATCAAGCAGCACGCCCAACATGGTCTTTGCCATAATAGAGCCTGCTGGAGAGGCGCAGTGAAGAACCCAGTATGTACTAGAAGTAAAAATAAACGAATCAAAGAAAATGTATATGTGGTTCTTTTTTGGGACTCTTGGGAACACTTGACCAAACGTTATTGCACAGGCATTTTTGGCTTGTCTGACACAACTAACATACAATACCTGACGGCAGTATTACAAATGACATGTTTAGTCAATGAGAGACATAGAAGCTGCTTTGCGTGGGTGTACTTTGGTATGACAATTTTCCGACACACCTACTTTTGTGGGAAATAATTCTGGTTGTTCAGCTAAATAGAAAGTATGAACGTTCTTAGTGTATGTCTGGGAGCAGAAAATTGAGGAGAAAGGACTACAGTTAATGAACTGCTTTCTGTTAGAATATTAGCTGAAAGATAAACAGAATAATAGACTTGTAGAAAAGTCCTTTTGTAATCCGAACTCAACTTTCTCTGCAGTATTAGTCATTCCAGAGTACTTTACACTTTACTGTATTCTAAAAAACAGGGGGAGATATAACACCATGGACATTATGTCATTATTATTCCATGTGCAGACATGGCATATCCATTTTCTTTGCAGTTAATAATGTCTCTCCCTCGGAGAAAACGGGGTGTTTGGCCTTTTAGTGAAAGAAAAAGGATTTTGCCAAACAATTTTTGCTTATAAATGAACTACAGAACATACAGTATCTCACAAAAGTGAGTACACCCCTCACATTTTTGTAAATATTTTATTCTATCTTTTCATGTGACAACACTGAAGAAATGACACTTTGCTACAATGCAAAGTAGTGAGTGTACAGCTTGTATAACAGTGTAAATTTACTGTCCCCTCAAAATAACTCAACACACAGCCATTAATGTCTAAATCACTGACAACAAAAGTGAGTACACCCCTAAGTGAAAATGTCCATATTGGGCCCAAAGTGTCAATATTTTGTGTGGCCGCCAGTATTTTCTAGCACTGCCTTAACCCTCTTGGGCATGGAATTCACCAGAGCTTCACGGGTTGCCACTGGAGTCCTCTTTCACTCCTCCAAGATGACATCACAGAGCTGGTGGATGTTAGAGACCTTGCGCTCCTCCACCTTCCATTTGAGGATGCCCCACAGATGCTCAATAGGGTTTTAGGTCTGGAGACAGGATTGGTCAGTCCATCACCTTTACCCCCAGCTTCTTTAGCAAGGCAGTGGTCATCTTGGAGGTGTGTTTGGGGTCGTTATCATGTTGGAATACTGCCCTGCGGCCCAATCTCCAAAGGGAGGGGATCATGCTCTGCTTCAGTATGTCACAGTACATGTTGGCATTCATGGTTCCCTCAATGAACTGTAGCTCCCCAGGGCTGGCAGCGCTTATGCAGCCCCAGACCATGACACTCCCACCACCATGCCTGACTGTAGGCAAGACACACTTGTCTTTGTACTCCTCACCTGGTTGCTGCCACAAACACTTGACAAGATCTGAACGAAATAAGTTTATCTTGGTCTCATCAGACCTTAGGACATGGTTCCAGTAATCCATGTCCTTAGTCTGCTTGTCTTCAGCAAACTGTTTGTGGGCTTTCTTGTGCATCATCTTTAGAAGAGGCTTCCTTTTGGAACAACAGCCATGCAGACCAATTTGATGCAGTGTGCAGAATGTGGTCTGAGCACTGACAGGCTGACCCCCCACCCCTTCAACCTCTGCAGCAATCCACTCATACGTCTATTTTCCAAATACAACCTCTGGATATGACGCTGAGCACGTGCACTCAACTTCTTTGGTCGACCATGGCGAGGCCTATTCTGAGTGGAACTTGTCCTGTTAAACCGCAGTAGTACAATGTGATTCGTATGCTGTACATTTTATAAAGTAGTGCATGTTGTCCAGTGCAGTTTCAGTCCTTTCAATTGAACAATATCTGAACCTAAAACTGCGCTTGGACAACCATACAAACTCCAATAATACAAAAAGTGATAAAAGCAGCGGCTCTGCTGTTAGATATCTTACACAGAACAATTTCAATTATATATCAAAAAGAGCTGCGCTATGAAAACAATGTTAATCAAACACATTGATTCAAGAGTAAATAAAGATTGCAATAATAAAATAATGTTCTTACGGTTTAGTATATAACACCTGTGCAAAAATAAGGACCAAATGTGAATGCAGCAATGAAGTGCATAAAAATACAAAAACATGTAACAATTGAATGAGCAAAAAATAAAACAATAAAAAATGAAATAAATAAATAAATAAAGTTCAAACGTGGTTGTGCAGGAAGTGAGCATACATCACTATCCAATTTCCAAAACCGTGACACCATTACCTCTGTAGAAAATGCAAGCTTACCAAATTCAGTGGACCCACTATTGTAAGGGAGGTCAAGTAGGTATGTGTCCAAACCCTGGTCATGGTGTTCCAAAGGCTATCCTACGGGATCCACTCAAGGATAGGGATGTGGACTGTGCTTCTCATCTCAATGGCATCCCAATAGAAGCAAGTGTGGAACATAGAAGAAGAAACTCCACATTGTGTAAAACCCTTAATGTAACTTTATTAAAAGTAAAGATTGCACTTATATCAAGAAGTATTATATAGCACTTTAGTTAAAACCTGCCGGCCGGCTTACAGCAGAAAACGTCCCGCACTTCCTGGAACATGCGATGACGTCAGCATGACGCTCCGTTCTACACGTTTTATCGCACGTGACTTTGCCTGGGGAAACCGAAGAGAATCACTTGTGCTTTTCACATTTTTAACTGTTTTTCACTTTTAATTGTTTTATTTTTTGCTCAATTGTTGCATTATTTGTATTTTTATGCACTTCATTGCTGCATTCATATTTGGACTTTATTTTTGCACAGGTGTAATATACTAAAGTAAACCATATGAACATTATATTATTATTTCAATCTTTATTTACACTTAATATTGAATAGGCTGAAATCACACTGCACCCAGATCACATATGAATCGCACAGGAACGCTCATTGTGTTCCTGTGCAATTCATGGTGTGAACTGGCCATAAAGGAGATCTATTTTTAAAAGAAAAATTCTAGGCATAGTATATTTTTACATAATTACATCCAGCTTGGATCATAGTTATTATGTATACACCGTACCTGGCCGATAGAAGCTGGAAATCACTGAAGTAGACACCACTTCCCCAGTGATCTCCACTTGCTTCCGGGTCCCTTGCTGAACGTCTGTCCTGCTGCATTGTGAATACAGGGGTTTGGCCGCTCAGCACAGGCACCATGTTTTGCATTTTCCTGAATGAATGCAAAGCATTCTCTTATTGGACGAGGTGGAGAAGCTGGTTGGTGATGTCACACTTTCCACTACATCCAATCAGAGAAAACTTGGCATTCATTTATAAAATGCAAAGCATTCTCTGAAGGGTGCTCATGCTGAGTGGCCCACCGCCTGTATTTACAATGCATCAGGCTGGCACTCAGTATAGGACCCATCTAGTGGAGATCTACTTCAGCGATGTCTACTTCAGTGATTTCCAGCTTCCAGGGGCATTGGCCAGGTACAGAATATACATTGGTCCCAATTGGAATAATGCAACTATGTAAAAATATACCATGCCTAGAATCTTTAAAGTGGTTGTAACCCTACAAAAAAAAAAAAAAAGAGCTCCTATTCCCTTTTAGCAGATTAAACAGCACAGTGCTTGTGCTGTCTAATCTGCAACTTTCTAAACTGTAAAAAACCTGATTGATCCTACCTGTTCCTGTGTCCCCCTCTGTGTGCTGACTACGATAATCATAACTGCTGATCCATTATTACCGTGGTCAGTTTACGTGCCTCTGTCCTCCCACTGCTCTCCCTCTGCCCCTCCCTCCCTGCCTCTTATCTTCAATCTGACATCCAATCTGACATCCAGCCACTCTCCTCCCACATCTAAGGGCTACAGCGTGACCTCCTGGGTGACATCAGAGGGGGATCTCGGCCCATCCCACTGTAGCCCTTAGATCAGAGGAAGAGAGCGGCCGGAGGTCACGTGACCGGCCATAAAAGATCTGAGATAAGGCATTTACAGGCATCCTTTTATCAACACGTTTATACAGTTTAGGATAGATTGATAGCATATAGGGGCTGACTGTAATGTTTCTTTATCTTTACAACAACTTTATTTTATTTTTTTTCGTTTTACTTAACTTAACTCCCCAGAGGACTAATGCATACAGTAAGTACATTTTAACATTTGTGCAAAAATTGTTTTTAAAAAAGGAAGGTTACGGCAGCAAAAGGGGTAAATCCTGCAGTTTAGCCTCTGAAGCTCCTTCTAGTTTGCCTTTAATCTATGACCTTTAAATGTTCTGCCGCAAGAGCCTGATACTCAGGTCTCCCTTACTGTTTATTTATTTATTATAAGTACCAATATAGCGCCATCAATTTACGAATCGCTTTTACATATATATTGTACATTCACATCAGTCCCTACCCTCAAGGAATGAATCCAGGAGGGCTCGCCACTCCAGGTGAGAATAATGGAGCCCAATGGACCTGTGTGGGTGCTGACCCCTGCTTACCACCGCACACAATGAAGAAAAGGAATGGCCGCACACCACTGTCAGGTCCAAAGTCAGTTTATTGAGACATCCCAAGAAACATCACAGGACCAGAATGCATAAGTGGACGTGTTTCTACCTATGCATTCTGGTCCTTGTTTCTGTGATGTTTCTAGGGATGTCTCAATAAACGGACTTTGGACCTGCCCTCAAGGAGCTTACAATCTAAGGTCCCTAACTCACATTCATACATACACATATTAGGGTAGGGTCAATTAAGCCAGAAGCCAATTAACCTACCAGCATGTCTTTGGATTGTGGAAGGAAACCCATGCAGGCACAGGGAGAACATGCAAACTCCAGGCAGCTAATGCCGTGGTTGTGCACATTAATGATACACGAAAAAGGGCCTTAGTAAGAGTTGCAGGACTTGTTGTTTACATAAGGCGGGGCACCTCTTTAATTCATTGTTGGTAGTATTTATAGTGTTGGCACGCGTCTATCTATGATTATTTATGGAAACAATAAAAGGCAAATCACCGGGCATTGCAAGAAAGGGATATGGTGTTGGCGCATGTTATTGGAGCAGACTAGGGAGTATATATAATATTGAGCTTTTCTGTCTTACACAACTGCCGGAAGTTTAACCACATGGGGCAGGAAGAATCATAAGAATCATCCTTGCTCTACTGTGTACTATAAATATGTATAACTGCAAGGACTTAGAAAAGCCGGATATGTGTTTTCACCTTCAGTTGCTTTGGACAACTATCAAACATCTTCATTATTTTTAGCATCAAAGTAACTGAAAAGCCATTGTTAGAGAGAATGGTCTTTTTTTTTTTTGGCAGGAGACTGGAGGAGCAAGCTGGATGCCGCTATCTGGCTTAATTCATGTCTAACCAAGTTCATTCATTGCAGAGATTCCAAAGATGGTCTGTATTAAAAAACGGCGGAGGGATCTGAACTCCTTCAGCACATGCGGTTATAAAAGTCTGTATCGTTTTATGAATATTTCAGCACATCACTGCTCACTTGGAATATATTTAGTCCACACACATTAAAAGATCATTTTGGCAGGGCGCTCGATGTGGAAATTATAAACATGATCCTTTATAGAAACACATTGACTTGTTTTTTTATTAGTGCTTTTCGTTCCCTTGACGTAATTAGTCACCAAGATTTTTTTCTTTGGTAGTTATTTTAGACTGCTTATATCATTTTCCAATTCATAGATTACAAAAGCTGAACTCCAAGACACACACAGCTCTGGAATTATTAATACATTGTAGCGCTTATTCCCCAGGATACGCTGGATATGATGGGCTCTCTCTTCTGCCACCACTCTAAGCTGCTCGGTCCCCACTGACCAGGGTCAGGACAAGGGGTGGGCGGGAGGGGCGGTTGCCCTGGGCGCAATGGTTTGCTGGGTGTAGGATCCTCTAAGCTTGCACATCATGAACAGGGAGGGGGGCGCAGTTTGGCATCTTTGCCCTGGTTGCTGGATGACCTTGTCCTAGCACTGCCACTGATGCACCTGTTTATAGGTAGAGGGCTGCTCAACCTGTTAACTTCTTCGCGCGGCCCCCTTAAGAGGTTTACGACGCCAGAAGGTGGGGCCTAAGAGCATATGACCACTGTGATTGTCTGATCACTGCAGTCATGTGTTCTGAAACCTAAACTCCCAATTGCAAGCAGCGACTGGGAGCTTTCAGTAAGGCACTGGTAACGGCACAGCTGTATTGACAGCAATTCACGCAAATATGCGGCTCCTTGGCGCCAAGGACCAGGCACCAAGAGGCCGCATATTTGCATGTGGCTGGCAACAAGGGGTTAATATGCTACCATGCAAGCAGAGAAACAATGGTGCCCTGGCCTGGCGCATTACCTTTGACACAAATTTTTATTGAAAGATAAAATAAGATATACTCACAAACAAGCTTGATAAATAAACATTTAGGACAATTCATAAAAATCCTGCTCGTTCCTCCGAACTCCAAGTCAGGATAATCCTCACACAGTAAAGGCCTACGTGTTTCGAGGTTCTCAGACCTCTTCGTCAGAGCTACCATCTTAACAGTGCACAGAAAACGGGCCACAAGCAACTTGGTGGTAAATAGAGTATATGTACTAAGACAAGGCAAGGTAACACAAAGCACAAACCAATACATGGGCAAAAATCATGTTAGAATATGGTAGGCTAGCTAATGAGTACTAGCCTTAAAGTGTTCCTAAACCCAGTAATATGAAAATAGTTCATCTGCCCAACCCCCCCACAGTGCCCACAGCTTATAAATCTTTTTACATTAAAATACTGCCTCTATATTCCAATTATGTCGCGCTAGAAATAAAGTGCACATATTTAAACCATATATATAAAGTGCAAAAAAATTGTATCA